>PVKM010014381.1:0-29107 GCA_004027735.1 Carollia perspicillata
ACAGAACTCTTTAGAATTAAGGAATTAGAACAGAAGTTCTCAGACTTCAGTAAGCTCAAGAATCACTAAGGGAATTTATTACAAAGCATATTCCTTGGGCTCTTTGCCAGAGAGTGACTGAATACTTCTGAGGTTGGGCCCAGCACTACTGATCTCAACCATTCCAGTGCCTAGGTGATTTCTGATACAGGCAGAGCAAAGACTATACTTTGAGAAAGAGTGAACCAGAGGAACTTAATCCTGTAATTTCAATGCCAATCCAAATGAGGTCCCTTCCTCCCTCCTCCCCAAAATACACATACATGTACATATTTCCCAAAACTCCTATTTTGCTGTAACCCATCCTTTTGTTCTTCTCTCTCTGGGGTCTGACTCTGTTCAGGCCTGAGAGAAGGAAAAACTGAAGAAGTGCTGAACTCGCATCCCTGAGCTTCCCATATCAGAGACCAGAGAAGCAAAGCACAAGTGACTGGCAGCCCTACTAGCTGTCTCACCGAGTCCAGGAACCTTGGGAGAATAAGACATGCAAAGAATAAACACATCTTTTCAGACCTCTCCCTTGGATATAAAAACAAAAATAAAAACAGAAACCAACACAAAAACTTCCCACTGATAAAAGTTAAGTGGCTGTAATTGTTTATATTCTTGCATGATCCGTTTACCTCATTCTGGTCATACATTTGACATTTTCTTTTTGTCTTTCCCATAAACAAATCTCAAATCTTTCCAAAATTACTTAAAGCATATTTTCCTTCCCATTTTGCACTGTGCTTAGTGTGAAATGCGAGTCTGCTCCCTACCCCTTTCCTTGTATCTTCCTTAAGCCAAGCCCATGATGCTCCATGTCACCAGACCCAACCTCATTTGCTGCTCTGCTGTTCACTGCTCTTTGGGACACTTGCTTTAGACTCTCCCCCACTCTCATTTCCTGTCTTCTTCAGCCTGCGTCACTAACAACGATTCTTTCACCTGACATATAACCATGTTTTGAAATATTTGAAGTTTTTTCATACCTAATTAGTTGATTGACTTGCTTATGATGTTCTCCCAATATTTACTCCCTTCCCACCAAATTACTACCCTGCCAATGTGCTTTTCACTTTTATCTTTCAAACTACTCCTCAAATCCTATTTCTTCTAAGAAGCCTTCTCAAATTGATCAGAAGAAAAATGACTATGTCTTGAAACACAAACTACCCAAACATAAATTTCCAAACACTGTCACCTCCCATATTGTCCAACACACATCATTTATCTTTTGGTAATTTACTGTTAATTGTGCTTGCACATACATTAGGACCAGTCTGGCTGTCACATTTTAAACAGCTACAGACTAGTGATGGCCTGTGCACTGAGTGAGGTGATATGAAGGCAGGTAGGAATTAAGGAGGTCTTTGGTTTCTCCATGGCATTCTCTGACCCAGTGTGAGGAGCTCCCCTGGAGGGCAACCAAGCACCTGCCCGGTGACCTTAAGGGATTCTGCTGTTTTCACACACATCCCAGCAGGGGAAGTGAGTATAAAGTGTTATCCCCTAGAAATTCTGCCTAGTGGCTTAGCACTGTGGACTTCCCCAGATGCTCCTGGGGAATTAGTTCTATAGTAATTCAATCGTACCCCCCATGACTTCCCAGGCCCTCAGAGAGAAATGTCATATAAGTTATTCAAGTTAGGCAGCACTGTCACATACAAGTGACTTTGTGAGAACTGTCCACTGTAGGAGTGATGCAATACTCACCGGGCCGCACCGACTGCACCAGAACGATGCGATCCCCACTGACTGTGAAGCCGAAGCCATGCTGGTCTTTCTGGATGATGACACAGCGTTGAACAAGACCTGGTAAGTGGTAAGAAAGTGGGTTAGGTTGGCATTGTCACTGCAAGGTTAGTGCATAAAGCCAAGTCCCTCCCAAAAAAGCCCTATGTTGACTCCTCCAGAAGGCCTTTCCAGACTAACCAGATTCCCCAGACTTACCCTGCCCAGATACTATGGCAACAACATGCCCCTCTTAGTGATCAATTCTGTATTCCATACAAGAAACCACCCTCTCTGAGGTGCTTGGCTCTCTTGTACGTATCAGTCTCTCTGTGTCTGTCTGGGTGAGCCTGGCTGAAGAAGGGGCAGGGCTGACTCCAGGCTACAGACTAACATTACAGAGAAGCAGTCCTGGGACTGAAGCCCAGTGAGATTGCAAGTTTTCTGCCAAATTACATCCAATGACTGCAGCAGTGGGACACCAGAGCTTGACGACTCTTTGTAAAGCTGGAAAACTTATGCAGGGTGGTGACTCAGGGTTGACTTCTTGCCAAATCCAGGGAAGGATAAATGACAAGAGAAAATCCATTTTTTCACAAGTACATCCATACACAAACATAGGAAATAAGAAAGGCTATAACTCTCCACTGTCTCCATCCTCTTGGGTGTGTACTGGGGACCATGCATGTGTGCAGGTATGTGTGACAGCTTCCTGTAATGAATAAAGCATGAGTTCTGGAGTTAAAACCCACTGCTCAGGTCCTTATTCTGTCCCCTACAAGCTTTTGCACTTGGGCAGTTTCCTAATCCCTTTGAGTCTCAGCTTCCTCATCTGTAAAACAGGGATAATAAGAACTACTTTCTACAGTTGATATAAGGACTAAATGAGGAAATTTATACACATGTAACAATACCTAGCACACATTATGAGCTCATGTAAAAGCTAAGTTGTTCTGCAGCTGGGGTAAATGAATTTGTGTGTATGAGTGTAGAGCTCTGTGTTAAAATGTGGTAATGCCCCAAGAAAGAGGTTACCTGTTGTCTCAGAGGTGTCAGAGGGTTGGCGGTGGTGGGAAGGGGACTTGCGTTCAGGTGCTGAATCTCCCAAAGACAGGCTACTTAACCTGGAGGAGGAGTAATAAAAGCACATCAGTGAAGTGGGCAGGGAGAGACTGATTTTGTAGTGGAAAAAAACCCTATTGAAAGTGGCCCCATGTTTTGGGCACTGAGAGACCAGCCCTCTCACCCACTCAACCTGGTGGAAGATCAGCCGTGTCTATACCACTAGCAACACCACCTATCTGGAATCCTAGGCTGGCACAGCAGACACAATGTCTTTAATACCCAGCACAATGTGAAGGGAAACAGCTCTTCTTGGGGTCAGGAGACAAAGAGATAATAGCAAGAACGGGATGTGCACACACACACACACACTTGTTGGGTCTTACCAGGTTGCAATGGGGTTGATGGAACAAAACAGAGCAGCAGAAAAAGGAATGCCAAGAAAAAGATAGGAAAAAACAAACAGCTAGTTAGTTTCAGGTAAAGGAAGGGAAGAACTTGAGGGCAAGAATATGGTGAGTCAAGAACATACAGAAGCCTGCATGAACATAGCAGAGGGATGCAGTGGCAGTAACAGAAATAACCTCCCCCACTTTGGCTTCGTCTCTTCATCCCTCTCCCAAACAGCATCTCTAGGAGGGTAACTGGGCATTTGGTACCTGCCTACCAGGTAACTGGCAATTTGTATACTTCTCTAGAAAGAAGGGTACAACAATGACTCAAACCTCTGAAAATTCCATTTATCTTGTGGATACCACAGGAGAACAGGAATCTGGTCTGTCTGGTGGTAGTATTCCAACTCCACATTCAGCCCCATTCCTCCTCCCATTCTGAGGCACCTTGCTTAGAAATTAAGACCCTAAAAACTCACGGTATCAATCAGGTCACCAAACCAGAAAATTCATTGCTTGATACCCTCTTATTAATAGGATCCCTGCAGAACAGTAGAAGCTCGAATCATTGCTACGCATTTCCTTTTTAGAGAGGTGTCCAAATTGCCGGGTCCTAATCAATACTTGCTGCCCCTCCAAAGGGGGTCTCCCATTCACATCTACAGCAAATGACTATGTAGAAAGTTATTCAATGAAAGCAGTAACTATTCACAATGGCTGACTGGTTAAATAAACTGCAGTATACCAATGTAATGACACAGTATTCAGCCTACAAAAGAACGAGGGGCTGTTTATATACCATAGGGAACGGTCTCTAAGGCATGTTGCTGAATGAAAAAAGCAAAATGTGGAATTATGTGGAAAGGAAAAAGTGACTAAAAGAGAAGAAAAGGAAATTCCTTGTTTTTTTTTTTTTTAAGAATTTATTTATTTATTTTTAGAGAGGTGGAAGGGAGAGAAAATCAACATGCAAGAGACACACCAATCGGTTGCCTCTGGTGCACCCCCAACTGTGTCCTGACCAGGAATTGAACCAGCGACCCTTCACTTTGCAGGCCGGTACTCAGTCCACTGAGCCACATCTGCCAGGGTGGAAATTACTTGTTTATATATGTTCAAATATTTGTTTACGCATGCAGAAAAAAATCTAAAATATCTCTGAAATGATACAGAAGAAACGTAACATTGGTTGCACTGAGGAAGAAAAAACTGAGTTGCCTGGGGCATGAGGATGGAGTCAGAAACTTTTCATTATATTCTTATTTATAACTTTTAAATTCTGAATCATGTGAAGGTGCTATCTATCCAAGTAATAAATATAATACAATACAAATAAATAACTTTTAAATTTAAGAGGGGAGTCTCCCTCCCCTCACCTGGCACCCCTCTCACCTGGACAGGTGAGACTGCTTTTTACTGGCTGATCTTTGGATCAGAGAGAGGACATCAAGGAAGAAGAGAGCAGGGGACCCAGGAGAGAGCAATGCAGGAAAGGAGGAAGAGAGATAAAAAATAAAACAAGACATAAAGTAGACAAGACACTGGAAATGATTGGTTCAAAAGAAAAACCACAACTGAGCTATAATGGACTCAGGTGTGCAAACTGGCCAAAATGGAATAGAGTGAGCTTACTAAAATGCAAGTTTATCCTGTCATTCTGCTGCTTAAAACCTTTCAGAGCTTTCCTATTACACTTCAGAGAAAGGCTGTCCTGTCTTTAAGCTAAGCCATTAAGCCATGACATCTAACAGGCTGCCTGATGCTGGTCAGCTTCTGATGTCTGCCACAGCTCCCAGGACCTGTTCTTCCTGCAGCACGAACATCAATGGAACTGCTTGTTCGCTTGTCGGTAGGCTTGTACAGATGAGATTGTAGGGTCCAGGAAGGTGGGGTGGTTTTGATTAGTGAGGGCTGTGTCCTATTCTCGATTCCTGCTTTTGCCCATACTGTTCCTTCTCCTAGATGTTCTTCCTACTCTACTTCTCATTACTGTGTCTATAAGCCAGACAAGAAGGTAAATTTCCAGAAGCTACAACTCTTGGGTTCCTTCAAATTACCCTATCCATCATTCCCTGACTACCTCCACCTTTTCACCCAACGTAAAGATTCCACTTAGTTCATCATTTAATAAATGTTTTTGAACCTATGACAAATAAACTTAATGTGGCAGTCATTTTATTATACATTAAGTCATGATGTACCTCAAACTTATGCAGTACTGTATGTCAATCATATCTCAATAAAATGAAAAAAAAGTTCTTGAATTTAGACTTGTATTATCTAATACATAGTCAATAGCCGCATGTCGCTATTAAAATTTAAATTTTAAAACAAAATTTATTTACTTATATTTTAGAGAGAGGGGAAGGGAGAAAGAGAGGGAGAGAAACACTAATGTGCAAGAGAAACATCAGTTGGCTGTCTCTTGCACACCCCCAACCAGGGACATGGCCTGGAACCCAGGCATGAGCCCTGACTGGGAATCGAACTGGCGACCTTTTGGTTCGCAGGCCAGCACTCAACCCAGGACCCTTGCTGGTGTGGCTCAGTTGGTTCATGCAGTGTCGTGAACACCAAAAGGTTGGGGGTTCAATTCCTGGTCAGGGCACATATCTAGGCTGTGGGTTCAATCCCTGATTGGGGCATGTATGGGAGGCACCAATTGATGTTTCTCTCTCACATCAATGTTTCTTTCTCTCTCTCGCCTCCCTCTCTTTAAAATCAAGACATATTTTCAAAAAAATTAAAAAATTTTAAATTTTAGTTTCTCAGCTGTGTTAGCCACATATCAAGTATTTAACAGCTACATATGGTTAGTGACTACTGTACTGGACAGTGCAGAATAAAATATTTCCATCACTGCAGAAAGTTCTATGGGACAATGCCGCTCTAGACACTATGCCAGGTACTAGGGGATACAGAAATGAATGAGACACAGTCACTTGCAGGTAATGGATAAGGTAACACAGAACTTTGGTACAATCACTGAGTGATGACAGCTTCACCTTGCCCCTCCACCCCCACCAGAGAGGGCTTCTCAGAAAGGACCTTTAAAGGTCTTTTACTCTAGCCACTCATCTTCTGTTTTTGCTCACAACACCCCACCATGTGTTACTGAGATGGGTTTGAACTCTTCCTCCTCACTACCTGAGAAGAAAGCCTGTTTTATCTTGGGATAGCTCAGGTCTCCTTCTTGACCCGGCAGGAAAATGACTTCCTATGCCCAAATTAAAGCCTAGAAAAATCGTCTGGTAACTCTTCACCTGGTTTAGTTTGCTCTTGAGCTGCACTGTAAGCTGTTCCACAAAATTCAAGGTCCATATACCTGGCTGTGGATGACCGTCAGGGGCATGGACAAGGATAACTTCAGCTGCCATCAAAAGTTCCTCTAAAAAGCCCTGACCACTCAATGGACATGGGCAACAGTGTGGTGATTGCTGGCGGGGAGAGGGGTGTAAGGGGACTAAAAAGTAATGTAAAAAAATAAAGATAAAAAGTAAATAAATACAATAATTAGTAAAACAAACAAAAATAAAATAAAATAAAAAGCCCTGACCAGTGTAGCTCAGTTGGTTGGAGCACATGCCTGGGCTGTGTATTCAGTCCTTGGTCTGGGGGCATACAAGAGAGGCAACTGATCAATGTTTCTCTCCCTTTCCCCTCTCTCTAAAAATAAATAAACTCTTTTTAAAAAGTTCCTCTAAAAACAAACCCCTCTAGGTGCTCTCGGTTCCTTGCTTCCAAGATGACCAAGAAAAGGAGCAACAGTGGTCATGCCAAAAAGGGCCATGGCCAAGAGTAGCCTACTCTTTGTACCCAAGGACAAGACCATCAAGAAGTTCATCATTTGAAACACACAGTAGAGGTTGCAGAAATTAGGGATGTTTCCAAGTGAGTGTCTTCAACACCTATGAGCTTCCCAAGCTGTAAGTGAAACTACATTACTGTGAGTTGTGCCATTCACAGCAAGGTATCAGGAATCACTCTTGTGAAGTCCAGAATGAGCGCACACAGCCGCCCCAGTGTAGAACTGTGAGTGCTGCCCCATGACCTCCACCAAAGCCCATGTAAGGAGCTAAGTCCTTAAGGGCTGAAGGAAAATTCTCTGATACAAACTAAAATGGAAATTATACTTAACCCCCCTCCAAAAACAACAACAAAAAAACCCCCACAGGCTAGGGTGGATACGGGGGGAAGGGGAGTGGGGGACACAAGGAGATTAAGTATAATCATGACAGATGCAAAAATACTTTTTCTCTTTGGGAGCTTACAGGAGGAAAAACTACCATTAACTTGGAGAATGAAGAAATACCGATAACAGCAGATACAGTGGTTATTGGGTCAGTGGTTATTAAGTCTGAGCAGAGACTTAGAAGATCAAAGTTAAAACTCTAAGCACAAGGGAGGAGGGAAAGAAGGTAATTTGGTATGAAATAGACTTTAAGGCTGGGCTCTCCCTCTTCCTGATGACATTCCCATCAAAATTTGAGCCCTGGCTGGTGTAGCTCAGTGGACTGAGTGAGGGCTTTTGAACCACAGGGTTGCTGGTTTGATTTCCAATCAGGACACACACAT
This sequence comes from Carollia perspicillata, assembly GCA_004027735.1. NCBI lineage: Eukaryota > Metazoa > Chordata > Mammalia > Chiroptera > Phyllostomidae > Carollia > Carollia perspicillata. Next base: position 7,785 of record PVKM010014381.1, read on the forward strand.
GGGTTTCGGGCCAGGTCCCCAGTAGGGGGTGTGTGAGAGGCAACCATGCATTGATGCTTCTCTCCCTCTCTTTCTCCTTCCTTCCCCTTTTTCTAAAAATAAAGAAAATCTTTAACAACGAAGGAAACTAATTTGGCAACAGAGATCAGATTCTAATCAGCCTAAACCTGCTGGAGAGGAAGAAGGTCCAGGAGAGTGAATAACCCACCCCCTACCCCCCAAATTTGTGACTCTAAATGGTACCAATGAAACAAATTTTTCTGGTCCAACTTCTCAGTAAGCTCCCTACCCACTATATAACCAGTTAGTTATGGAGACTGGTAAGTACTTTCATGTTTCCCAGAATTGTTTCTTCCTTATATCGTTGATATCCATCATTTTAACCTATGTGCATCGCCTCAAGTCTGGATGACTATATATAACCTCGTTTCCACTCTCCAGTCTCTACCAGCACTCTACCACAACAGACTAACTTTCCCCAAATATTATTTTCCTTGTGTACCCTTCATTAAGAACTGGTAATTTCCCTTATTATCTATACTCTCAGATGTGCATAGCAATTGCCTGGTATAAAGGCCCTTTCATCTAGTAGATCCAAATACCTTTACAAATTCACTCTTTATAATTTGTTTGCTTTTTTCCTACCTCTATAGGATCCTAAAATATGCTGTGCCTTTTATGCTGGCCTCCATCTCTCTTTCTCTGAGTGTGTGCATCCTCGCTTTCTGGCATAAAAAGATAGTACAGACTCACCTTATACTTTCTCTATGCCAGACCTGGAATCGAACAGTTCTCCAAGGAGCCCTGGTTCCTTTTAGTAGGAAATGTATGTAGAAACAAGATCTGGGTGCTAGGTGCTCATTGCTACTGAGCTGTCATTGCTTCTAGCCCTTTCAATGGACATCGGAGGAAATATTTCTTAAGAAACTATGAGTTCCGCCCTTCTTGACACGGCTCAGTTGGTTGGGTGTTGTCCTGCAAAATGAGAGATCCCTGGTCCAATTCCCGGTTAGGATACATGGCTAGTTGGGGCGTGTATGAGAGGCAATGATAGATGTTTCTCTCCCTGTCTTTCTGCCTCCCTTCTCCTATGATAGATTAATAAAATCTGAAACAAAATGAAACAAAACTGTGAGTTCGCACTGAAATTTCCAGTTTAAGTCCAACACTACAGGGTTCTTCCTCATCTTCCCCAGTTTTATATTTTCTCCCTTTTCCCATAGCGAGAAACCTGTGTTCAAACAACAGCAATATATTTACTCATTTGCTCTACTCTTTAATACAAGATAGTTTCTGGAGTTGCTACATCAGTAACATGGGCAACAACAAACTTACTAAGCAAAGTTCAAGAATTCCTTACGCTTCTTTTTGTCCTTGGGCCATACCCCGCTAAAGAGTAGTACTGTGTGAAAGTTACTTTGAATTAATTGTTTCTTATATTATCAATTTGAAATGTACTTAAGTTTCTTTTTTGAAAAAAGTCCTCATCCCAAAAGACAATTTTATTGATTTTTAGAGAGGGAGGAGGTAAAAGAAACATCAGTGTGAGAGAGAAACACTGATGGGCTGTCCCTTGTACCCACCCTAACCCCACAACCCAGGCATGCGTCCCACCTGGGGATCAGAACTGCAACCTTTTGGTGTATGGGATGATGCTCCAACCAACTTAGCTACCCTGCCAAGGCTATGTTTCTTTTCATATTTGCACTTTAATTTTAGGGTTTATTTTTCCAGTTTTTTTCCATTTTCTTGAATTTGTTAAACATTCACATGGTTGAAAACTCAAAGTGAAATATTAAGAGTATAATCAGTCCCACTACTCCCCAAGTAACCATTTTCATGTTTTTGGTTTCCTTTCCTTTCTATGTTTGTTTCTGTAAAACTAAGCAACTACCTATATTCTTATTTTCTTTCTTTCTTTCTTTCTTTCTAACACAACAGGTAGTATCCTACACCCTTTACACTTTGCTTTTTTCATTTACTATATCCTCAAAGTAACGCCATATTAGTTCATGGAAATCTTCCATTTCCTCATCCTTTTCTTTATGATGAGCCCACATTCCAGTGCTCCTATCTCCCATACTGCTCCCTGTATCTGGTGTGTTAGTCCTGCCTCTCTGCTACAGGGTGAAGGTTACAATGTGTACTTCCCACGTGCTCTGGAGCAGTGCCAGGCACAGAACAGGCACTCTGTAGATACACGCTGAAAACCTCCTCCCCATCCTGGCCTAGATGGTGTGTGATCCAGCAAGGAAGTATCTGGTGCCCTTTCAGCCTTCTAAGCTGAAAACTGGGAACCAGCCATACAGCCCTTCTATTGGTCTGCCATGGATTTGTGTTGTGTGTGTGTGTATTTAAAAATAATTAGTTGTTCAATTTTGAAAAGCAGGCAATTTCATATAAAAAATACAGGTTTTTGGTTTCTCTTGAAAAGGCATAAGCTCTGGCACCACTGGGTTTACCGTTTCACATGATGACAACTGGCTGAAGCTAAGAGTTATCAATTCCCTCAGTGGGAGGTTCCTGGTCTGTCTTTACCCCCATCCCACCACAAAAGTCTAAATGGGGAAAAGGCCTGGAATATCCCTGTTCTGTGATAATGATTAAGTTCTTATGACCTACCAGGCCCTGTGCTAAACATTCAATGTATGTTTCATCATTTAATCATCATAAAAACCCCTTGAGCCCTGGCTGGTGTAGCTCAGTGGATTGAGCGCTGGCCTGCGAACCAAAGGATTGTGGTTCGATTCCCAGTCAGGGCACATGCCTGGGTTGCAGGCCAGTTCCCAGCAGGGGACTCACCAGAGGCAACCATACATTGATATTTCTCTCCTCTCCTTCCCTTCCCCTCTAAAGATAAATAAATAAAATCTTTAACCCCCTCCCCCAAAAAACCTCTTGAGGTAGGTAGTACATCCATTTTCAGACAAGTGAAAAGACAGGTTAAATAAGTGGAGTTAAGATGTGCATAAAGTTGGTATGGCTTCCAAGTCTGTGATCCTAAACAGGAAGTTCTATGACCTGTGGCCATATTCAGATTGAACTGGTCTTCATTAGACTTTCTCTCCTATTATTTACACACACACACACACACACACACACACACACGTACCCATGTACAAACACACACCATGCATACCTCACATGCCTACACATATATGATACACACAAGATATACAGAATATACACATATGTATATATACACATATAGTATGTGTATATATAAAGATATATAATACATATGATAAACAGAGAGAGATAGAGATAAAAAGCACACTATACATAGGCTGACCTATATCTCTTGAATCTGGAGTAAAGGAATATTCCTGAGTCCCTTCCCAAGGCCAGGAGCAGCAGTAAACCAAGGAGCAAGCCTGCCAAAACTTTAGCTCTAGATAAAGTCTACACTCACTGAACCCTGACCTGGGCTGGTTTCTCTTATCTGCCAGGGTGGAGCTTTAAGCAGCCTCCTGGCACCCTAACTCTCCAAGGATTCTGACTTTGGGTAGAATTTTCCCTGTGGTCTGAGGCTGGCAACCACAGCCTCTTGGGCCTGTATATCCCTACAGTAAAGGGAAGAGGCCCGTTTGCAGACAATCCTTGCTGATAGAATATGACACAAATGTTCCCTGAGAGCTTATACAATTGAATACATTTAGAAATAAAAGGACAGAAAATACTTTCATTCAGAATCAGAGTGCAAAGTTAACAGTGCTGCAGAAAAAGATTAGATTTGGGAATCAGGGAAATCCAGGTGCTAACCCCAGTCCTGTCTCTAAGTCACCGAGGGCCCTTGACTCCTACTCGTGTCAGCTCTCATCTGTAAAACTGGGGAAGACAAATGGGGAAAAAAGTCTCTGGCAATGTGGCCAGAAAAGGCTCACATTTCAACCGGATCATTTAGTAGCTGTAGGGTAGCGTATGAATCACTGGCTCCAATCCCAGGGACTCAATTCAGCAGGTTTGTGGTGTAGAATCTATTTTTATTTTAACAAGCACCCCAGATTATTTCTTATTCAGAGGGCCATAACTTTGAGAACCTCTCAGAACAAGTCCTTTAACTTCGGAGCCTTCTCAGTTTTTCCAGAGACCTAAAACCCCTTTAGAACAAGGACAAAGTCTTATTCATCCTTGTATTACCAGCCAAGTTTCAGCACAGTGCCTGGTGCATGGTGGCTGCCTGCTCCAAAAATGTTTGCTGAAGGAAAATACACGTCCTTTCTTTCAGAGCTGATGTGAGGATCAAAGAGGCAAATGTTTGTTAAGTTCTTTGAAAGTACTGTGGACACTGAAAAAGAAGATAAATACCAAGAAGGCCTCCTGGTGGCTAACTGGGCTTACATCAAACAAACAAACAAACAAACAAACAAACAAAACCCCAGCCATTCTAAAACTAGCAGCCATTTTTAAACAGAGGCCTCTAACACATGCCACAATTCAGGGAGAAGCCTGCATTAAACTGCCTGCCTGTCTGCCTGTACTGTGTTTCTGCTGAGTCAACCCTTACAAAGGAGTTCCTGGAACTGTATTTCAACCAATAAGACTGAGATGCTCCCTGTTTAATAGTAGCTGTGCAGCTATACCCCCAAAAGAATTTTCACTGACCAATCAGGGACCGGGGGCAGGAACTTCTCTCTCTAAGTCAGCTCCCCTCTGGCTAGGAGAGACGGACCTCACTTTCCCTTTTCATCAAAGACTGTGTTTCCAGAGCAGAGCGGAAGTCTGGGAGGAGGTGGGGCAGACTGGAGCAGAGCAGGGCTGCTTAGCCCCAGAGCCATTTCAACAGCTGTGCTGGTGTCCTCTGCTTTGTAATTGGTCTGTAATACTACTGAGCTGTTCTACAGCTATGCTGTATCACAACTGAGCTGTCTGCACTGAGTCAAGTTTCCCTCTTCACCGTACCCCAAATTGGGAATTCATGTTGGCACTGAATTGGGACCAAAAACCACTGACCAGTGGTTGACTAAGTCAACATGTCAGAAGTGAGGTGAGCAGGACAAGAATGAGTGAGTGAACAATAAACGGAAAAAGGGGACAACTCCTGGTGTATTCTAAATCTAGGGATGGCAGAGCCAGGAAAAGCTCTCCTTCCTACTTCCATAAAGGTCTCTTCAAGAACAAGAGATATGAGGACTGTTTGAGGACAGAGCAGACAACTTGACAGACAAGTGTGTACTGGAGGGAGTAGAGAACTGGTATGTTGAGAGGGCTGGTTAGCTTGATTCAACATTTAATATTTAGTATACAGCCCATGTGGTATGGTTTGGAAAGCACGGCTTTAAGAATAAAGTACAGTAAGTGCTCACTTAAAGTTGTTGACAGGTTCTTGGAACTGCAGTGAAACAATGTATAACAAAAACAATTTTACTACAGACTGCTCTAAGTTAATAGCTAAAATCCTATAGTATCTCATCAACATTATAACCAAGTGAGAGAAACAACTTTACTTGAGGACCTGCTGTATAGGCTCAAGCTCAGTCCCAGCCTTCTCCTGGACACGGCACCTCCGGCAAGTCGCCCAACTTCTCCATGCCTAAGTTTCTCAATCACAAATGTGGGTAACCCCACTTTCCTCAAAGGGGGATTGGGAGGAACAAATTACCTTCACCAACACCTCAAAGTGAGAATGTTCAAACTGAAACCAGTGTCCTAAACCAAAGCCTAGCTCTGCTCCTGAGCAAACATTTCCTTCTCAGGAAAACAAGTGTTGTGCCAGAAATCTGAGTTATCTCTGATATCCCCCCTCTAATCAACTGCCAAGTCCTACTGATAATACCTATTAATATTTCTGGAATCCACCTACTTCTGTGCCTCCCCATCACAGGCTGGTGTAAAACACCATCATCTCTCACCTGGAACAACAGGTATACTCACATCTACTCCAGCTTCCACTCCTCCAGAAACCATTCATTCTCTACATGCAGTCAGAGTGATCTTAAAAAACCCAGCCTAGAACATGTATCACCCTTCGGTGGTTTCCCACCGTCTCTGTATAAAGTTCCAAGTCCTTAACACGGCCTAACAGATCCTCTGTAATGTCCTCTCGCTTACTCTCAAGCCTTTTCATCTCTCGTCGTTGCCCTCCTTGCTCACTATATGTCAACCCCAGGGGCCTTCCCTCCCGCCTTGGCCAAGAGAACTATACTCATTCTTCACTGTACAGTGTAACCACCTCTTCCTCAGTGAAGCCTTCTCTGACATCCACTAGGTTGGAATTCCCTGAAATTTCCCTTTGCATGTCTAACTAGATAGCAACTAATTATTTGGGTGCTTTCAAAAAATTGTTTAATGTTTTCTCTCCCTGTTTAATAAGCTTCATTGTCGCTTGTTCTCTAGATCACACAACAGCTCTAGAACCTAGTACCCAGTAGATATTCAATACACATATTGAAATATATCAGATAACATATGCAAATAAACCTTTTAGACATCAAAATATCATAAACATACACTTATCATCAACAGAAAGTTTTGAATGATCTCCATAATGCATGTAAGTTACAACTTAATTCACAATTTCATAGTTTTAACAAAGCCTGAACAGAGTAAAGAAGGGGTTAAGCCTCTCTGTGGACCTTTAAGAGGGAGCGACATCTTAACCTGGCTGTAAGAACCAGTTAATAAGCTCCTAAACACTTCAATCTCCCAGACTTCTAGAACTCAGCTCTGTACACAAAGCACTGAAACTTCCACTAAATAGGAAAATGTATGCTCAAGTGTGTTGATAACTGTTCCGGCTGGTGTAGCTCAATGGATTGAGAGTGGGCCTGCAAAGCAAAGGGTTGCCAGTTTGATCCCCAGCCAGGGCACATGCCTGGGTTGTGGGCCAGGTCCCCACTGGTGGGTGAGCAAGAGGCAACCACACAGTGATGGTTCTGTCCCTCTCTTTCTCTTCCCCTCTCTCTAAAAATAAATACATAAAATCTTAAAAAAGAAAGTTGGTAACTACACAGTGGACTTGGGGAGGGGGATGGCCACAAAAGGGATGACAGAGGAGGCTGACCTTGTCCAGAGCCTGGGACCGAGGGCAGGGCCCATGGGCAACTCTGCTGTGGGAGGATGTTCTAGGGGGAGGAAAGAGCATAAGCAAAGGCACAGGAGGAAGCAGACACAGCAACTCCAATGGGGCTGTCAGTGCAGCACAGGCGAGGAGAGGGAAGGGTAGGACTAGAGGAACAAACAAGAGATAAAACTGAAAAGATGTGGGTTCCCAAGCTGGTTCTATCACTTACTGTACTAGCTGGATGATCTTGGGAAACTCTGAGTTTGTTTCTCCACCTAAAATGTGGAGGATAGCCCTGGCCAGGTGGCTCAGCTGGATGGAGAGTTGCCATGTTCCCCAAAAGGTTGTGGGTTCAATCCCTGGTAGAGAAGCATAAGGGAGGCAACCCTTGATGTTTCTTTCTCACACAGTATTTCTCTATCCCTTCCTCTCTCTCTAAAATTAATTAAAGTATATCCTCAGGTAAGGATTTTTTAAAAATGTGAATAATTCACCCACTCTCCTCTACCTATCTCACAGAGCTGCTGTGAGAATTCGATTAGATAGGGTATGCCAAAAGGAAAAGGTTGGGGCAGGATTTTATTCTTCAGGTGTCCATCCTGTGGCCCGGGATGGCTATGAATGTGGCCCAACACAAAATTGTAAATTTACTTAAAACATTATGAGATGTTTTTCTGATTACATGTTGCAATGCATTTAATGTGTGGCCCAGAGATGCCAAAATGTTGGACACCCTACTTTATAGGAAGGCTTTCTAGGAAAATAGGATCAGATGAGTTGCCTCTAAAAAGACAGGTGTGGCTACAGCGGGCTGGAAAAGGAAAGGCCCAGAGACCAGGTGGGGCAGAGATGATGTATACCTCTATGAGAGCACTGCCACTGGAATACAAGAGAAAGGAAAGGCGAGAGAGAGAGATTGCCAGGAGTGGGTTGCAAGAGGGCAACCTCTAGAGCCCTGCACTGTCTTATGAAGCTGAGAGGCCTGTATAGCTACAGCGTACCTGAAACGTGGCTAGTTTGAATTGAGATTCAACTGAATTCAGGTGAATTGAGATACTGTCCATATAAAATACATACAAGATTTCAAAGGCTCAGAACAAGAAGGAATGTAAAATATCAATAGTGTTTTATGTTGACTGCCTGTTGAAATAACAGTATTTTGGAAGATACTGAGTTAAAGGAAATATACATTAAAATTAATTTCACCCGTTTCTCTTAATTTTTAGTGTGGCTACTAGAAAAATTTTAATTACACATATGGCTTGCATTCTGTTTCTACTGGATAGTGCTGGTCTGCCCTCCTTTGGTCACAGCTGTGCCATGCGCTGCCTTCTCTCCCATGGCAAGGCCTCTGGCCTGCAGACCAGTCAGAAGAAACTAGAAGGCTGCCCAAAGTCACCCCTCTGGTAACTTCTCTGTTTCCCACAGCACTCGGTACATATTTCTGCCAAAGCACTTCCCACATGGGTGCTGACCTTTCCTCCTTGTTCGCGGGACTAGTGAGCTCCTGAAGAGCCAGTGCACGCCAGATTCATCGCTGTATCCCCAGCGAGGAAGAAGTAAGCCCTGCTGAGGTGCAGCCACCTTCAGCACTTAGCAGAGAGAACAATTCCACACAACTCAGGCTGTGCATCCTTCTCTTCACTCAGAACCCAACACCCCACCAGCCTTCCAGGCTCTATCGTCACAGGTGCAGGCTCACATCTGATTTACCTAATTTGTCATGTCTGCCTCAGAAAAAATTCGATGCCTGGGCTAGGACCCCGAATTCAAAGTGATATTGATGAATGGTATGGTGGAGTGTGAGGTAGAAAGAGCGGGTTTACATCCTGGCTCTGCTCTGACCATTTGTGTGACTCAGGGAAAATTATTTATTTTCTGTGAACCTCAGTTTTCTCACCTACAAAACTGGAATACTAGCCACCTTTGTAAGAACTAGTGTAATGTAAGTAAAGTGTCTAGCACAATGCCTGGCACACAGCAATGCTCGAAAAATGGTTGCTGTGCTTGTTATAAGACCCTAAGTCACACATACTTATTTAGTAAGCTACTCCCAAAGCAATTACATCCTGACTTGCAACACAAAATAAACAAATTTTGAGTTAGGTAATATAGATGGCAACTACCTTATGGATCTCCTCTGAAGCAGATGACCTACTCCTGACTAGTATGTTTAGCCAACATTCATTTGCTTTTATCTATGTGTCCTCCATCAACCTGTTATCTGATGAAAACAGAGTCTCAGGACAGCAGGAGACCAGGAGAGCTGCATATTGGTGCTCAGGAAGACCGAGCGGGGGTGCGGTGGTGGTGGTGGTGCTGCTGCGTGTGTGTGTGTGTGTGTGTGTGTGTGTGTGTGTGTGTGTGTTGTGTGCCCAAGAAGGGAAACCACTGAACAGCAAGGAAGGAGCAGGCTAACGTGGCAAGAGGCAGAATTGAGTCTAGACATCTGGATTCTAGACCAAGTCTGCCCTTATCTTTCTGTAGACCTCTGGAAAAGGAGGACAGAGTTATATAGAATAGAATAAGCATCTAATATGCTACAGGCATTCATTTAATTCTCACAGCAACCTGGTGAGGTAGACAGTTATTTTCCTTAACAGAAGAGGAAAAGGAGATTCAGAAGTTATATAAGTTGCCCAAGGACACACAACTATTAAATGTAGAGCCAGGACATGACTTCAAGTCAGCCTGACATTGAAGTCCAATCTTCCCCTCTCAGCACCCGGGCTTCATCCCCCTACCAGGAACCGGCTGGACCAGATTATCTCAACCTCCTTTCTTGTTCTAACATTGCATGACTTTGTCTCTCACAATTTTTCTTTGGCATATTACTAGGTCTCTGTACCCAGAGTACTCAAGAGAACAAAATTCATCCAACTAGAAAAAAAACAAACAGCAAATACTCTCCCTGACAATAATCCAGAAGCACTTGAGAGTCTGCCCTGGTGATGTCTACAAGATGGCTAAGAACTGTTTTATTCTAGCTTCCTGGTTTTAACAAAAGCAAAGGAACAAGGAAGAGCAAAGTCTACAGCTCTCAAGATAAAGAATGAGCACCTGACAACAGGACCTGAGACTGGGAATGATGGGATGATGGAAAGGGCCTCAGTCTGTGGAATGAAGTTTCTTCCTTGCCTACATGCCCACTGTGTGACCGTGGATTAGCCACATAACACCTTTAGGTCTCAGCTTTCAGGCTGATACATGGTACGACCAAGCCTTATACTTCTCACAGGACACTGTGAGAACTACATTATTTGTAAACCAAAAATCACTTGAGAGGCATATCTTGTTTTACCTAATGTTTTTCTGAAAAGATAAGTGAATGTGTTCTGAAGTACTGAATAAATCTTCCTGGAAGATGACAATACTTTATATACAAGTAAAAACTTTCAAAGGACTGGGTTTCTTAAAGGCACACCTTGCTTTATACTTCGTATAAATAATACAACTGCTATTCGAGTCAGTTTTTGATTACCAGCACAAGAACAGACATTAGACATTTAACCCAGGATAATGGCTAATCTAAGAAGTCTTCATTTTGCTTTTAAAAATTTTGTCATTTGGCTCAGAAGATTCACCTAATTTAAGGTGGATTTAAAATTAGTTGCCTTCCTCGACTGAATATCAAAATGGTTAGGAAAGTACTTGGAGGCAGAGTAAAGCCTGTTGGTTTTAAAACTTGCTGAGGTTAAACCATGAAGCAGGGGATACCTTGTGGCAGTCACCTGAGCAGACAGTGGGACAGCTGCTCTTCTTTGCAACCCTCTCCTACCCCAGGGAGGCAGCACCCTTTCCGTAGTTGAGGTAACTCCAGAGATGCAAACCCAGTCACAACACTTAAGCTACCAATAGTAATCCAGAGGCAGGGACACCAGAGTGTCACAGGTTGAGTGTCCCTACCCTCTACATTCTTAGCTAGTGACTTCAGGAAGCCATGCCGGAAGGAGAGAAAGGAAAGACAGTAGGGTCAAGGTGGGGGCAGCTCGCAAGAGATTTTCTACAAATTCCTTGTTCCACCCCTTGTAAAAATTGCCTGGAAACTCTTCCCCTTCAGGAAGCTTTCCTCAATTAATTCTCTAATGATGACTTAGGAGTGGTCAACATATTCTTTGCATCCTTCTAGTCCTGAAGCATTTGACTTAAGCTATAAGCACACCAAGTATTCTACCTGTGTTCTGTCTCTCTAATAAAATGCATTCTGAAAGAGGGACTTATGTCTTCTAATTTGTTTCTTCAGCACCCTTGTCTCCAGCCAACTGGTTTAGGCCCACCAATAACCTGAGCTCTACAAAGGATACTTTACAGACACAGTTGGTCAGGAAGCTAAGAGATGGCCTGCCAGAGAAAACATGAATCAGTTTCCCTAGTAACCAGAGACTCCTATAGCTGTCACTGCAGTTTCATCACAATGCAGCCCTTCCTCCATCCTTCATGTCGACTGATGGCACTGAGACTGGTGGACAAGCCAAAGCTGTCAAAACATAAACCCACCCAAGACAACTCCAAGCAACAACCTCAAGACACATTTCCCCATGAGAGTAGGTAGAGGGGCCACAAACCCAAAGTGGCCTCACCTATCCAGACCCTTCTGGAGACGGCCAATCTAGCTTATACACGTAAAGAAAGTAAACCAGCTGCAGGCTCCTCCACTGGAGGAGGTGTCAGGACATTTTGTGTGGAAGACAACGGTTTAGAGCAGTGGCCCTGGCTACTTCCAGCAAGTGCTGCTGCTGTCAGACTTCTTCCTAGTAAATTATATCCTTCATATTGAGAGGGCTGTACAACAGTGAAGGCAATGTCAAGACAAAAATGGTCGGCATTGGGAGATAGACTTACAACCCCCTGGTAGGCGAAGAGAATTGATAAGTATCTGTTCTAGGCAGTTACATTTAGAGCACTTGCACCTTACACTGACTTGGTTTATTGTCAGGCAGCATGGAGTAGTTTAAATAGTCTCCTGGGATTTGAAGCTCTGGATTATAAGCTCAGTTCTACGCCTTAGTTTCCTCATAAATAAAGAGTATGATGAGGCACTGGCTGGTGTAGCTCAGTGGATTGAGCACGGGCCTGCGAACCAAACAACTGCGGTGAACCAAACAACTGTGGTTCGATTCCCAGTCAGGGCACATGCCTGGGTTGCAGTCCAGTTCCCAGCAGGGGACGCACGAGAGGTAACCATACATTGATGTTTCTCTCCCTCTCTCCTTCCCTTCCCCTCTAAAGATAAATAAAGTCTTTAAAAAAAAGAAGAGTATGATAAGGATAGGAAAAGATAACAAGACGGTGGTCCCTGTAGTTCCTTTCTAGGGATCTGAAAAATGTACTCTGATTATATCCAGGCACAAATGACATTATATGAGGTTTTATTATGTCAACAAGGGGCCACCTTGAGCAGAGCAGTAAAAGTATTTCAGTTTGGTATCACCAGTCTGCAAGACAGAATCTTCAGGAAACACACCTGGACTGACCAGGCGAGAAACAATGGCAACTGGGCAATCAATATTCATCATCTTCTCTCCATTGGGCCAGGCACACAGTACACAATCACTGGACATTTGTTGACTGATAAATGACAACTTTGAAATTCTAACTCCTCCCAAACTCCAGCACTCCAAACAGCTCACCCTTGCCCTTAGCCCAGCTTGTAGGGCTGATCTCAAGTACACACTGTCTTCTCTAGGCAGTTTTCTGAACTAACCCAACTTTTCCAATGACATTTTTAGCAATTAAATTAATTTCTGCTGCATTCTGAATCCATGTTATATCTCTTAGCACCTGTTTCCAAATTATGTCATCCACAGTGATCACGTCTCCCTCTAAATAAATAATGAACTTAAGAGCAGAAAGCAGAAAGCCCGCCACATGCTTCGTTGGTACAGACCACAATGACTAGCGAGGTCTAAGCACACAGCCTTGGTAAACACTGTGACTGACTGAGAGAGGGATCCCAAAGGTGAGAATAAGGGTTAGCTAGTTTCTGAGCACTTACTGAGATAAGATAGCACAGTTGGGGGTGGGGGCTCTTGAGCCTCATGCCCAGATATAAATGTTGGCCCTGCCACCTGACAGCTATGTGATCTTATACAAGTTACTAAACTTTCTGTGCCTCATCCTTAAAATAGGAATAATAGTACCCATTTCATGGGATTATTAAAACTGAATTATTGAAAACATATAAAAATAAAATGCTTAGGCCTGGGCCAGCTTTCCAGTAAGAACTCAGTATTCTTAGCTGTTCTTATTTATTTTATTTAATCCTTACAACAGCCTCATAGCTTGACACTATTACTGTAATTTTACAGATGAAGGAACTGGGCTATAGAAAGGAGTACCTTGCTTATTTCATGTATCCAGTGAGTGAGATGATGCTGGGATTTGAACCCCAGCAGTTTAACCTCAGAGCCCTTTCTCTGCTAATGCTTTACTCCCCATTTAGAGACTACTCACCATTCATTTACTTTGCCACAGATCTGCTTTTACCGTATGTCAGTGTTCTGAAATCTCAGATCCTAAATTCAAAGTGGCAGGATTGGCTGCTTATTCCTCCTTAAATAAGTTCAGATTCTGCTAACATTTATTAAGCATCTGCTGGGCGGCAGGTATTGTGCTGGGCAGTATCTCATGAGGAAGCTCCAGTTCAGAGAACATAAAAGAACTTGCCTGAGATCCCAGGGTTAGTGAGGGCCATGTGCCAGGACTGAAACTCAGATTCCTTGACTCCAAGTCCAACAGCCAGACCTCACTAAGCCGGTCTGGCTCTGTGTGTTTCCTGGCTAAGTGTAAAAACACAATGCAGGTTACCATTTATGTCTGCTGGTCAAAAACACAGGTTTTAGAATCAAACCACTGGGTTTGTGGTCATGACTCTGACTTTGTGACCTTAGGCAAGCTCTGTAATCTCTCCATCTCAGTTTTTCTTGTCTGTAGCAGAGGTGGGTAACTACTGTACTAGGCTGTTATGAAATTAAATGGTGCCATTCATTAAAGCATTTAGCACAGGGTATACAATAAATACAATGTGTATTAGCTATTTTATTATCACCGCCATGGGAAAGAAAGGTCTGGCATTTCCCCACCTGTTACTTAGGAATATCCCTGTAAAAAAACACCCAAACTCCAGATGTTTTAATTAAATAAGACGATGTGGAAACTAAGGTACAGGAACATTAAGGCCCTTGTGCTCAAGGTTAGAACTGATCTCCTAACTTCTAGCATACAACTCTTCACCAGGTCCTGATATCTGTTGCCTCTCTGAACTTTTCACAAGTGTCCAGATGTTGAGAGTACATGACCTCTCATCCAGTTCCTCTCCCAAAAAGGCTTGGTAGACCTGACCATTCTAATTGCCCCTTTTGAGCCTTAGGGATTCACAATATCCTCCTATCAAAAATGGGTGCTGGGAAAACTGTTTCAAGCAGAAAATTCAACTCCATCCCAAATCTCCGCTGTCCCAGCAGATTTCCAGGACATGCTGGCTCCCAGAAACCACAATTACAGGCAAGCTTAAGGCAGAAGAGTAATTAGGCCCATACCATTGGCTCAGCAGTCTCTCGGTCTTTCCCTCCAGGGCTGACTCCATCTCTCTACCTCTCCCACCCCCCTTACCCAAACCCCATCTCAACCACTGCACAGTAGAGGGTAGAGAGAGATGCAATGGAATTTCCATCTTTCCTCTCTTTCAACCCCACTCCATTTCCAGAAGACTAAGGAAGAGAGGGGTGAGGGAGGAAAGAAGTCATCTCATGAATATAATTAACACTGAATGGCAGCAAGAGATGAAAATAACTTTTGATGATTCTTGAGGTCCCTCCCTTCTTTACATTCCTTACTTCTCACAGAGATGACATCAGGAGAGAGTTCCCTGGGTGAGACCCCAAATGTGAAAATGAAAGGGATCTGCAGAACAGTAAACAGCAACCTCAGTCTATCCAGACAGGGGTCAATTTTGGTTGGAGATAGGAGGAAAAAGGTGACACCTAGAAGTCCAAAGGAATCTAGGGTTCTCCAAGATCCTGGAGGGGTCCTGTAGGAAATTTCCTCCTCTCACAGCTCCTCATAATCTGGGTTAACAGGAATGAATGTCAGTCCTTCCCTTCTTTACTCTTCTATCCTGGAATATAAAAATATGTTCCTGTTATCTCACCCTCTAGCACAAGGGTACTTTGTGCAGCACTTTCTTTCTTTCTTGCACGGTTACTGTCCATTACTTGGGGGGTGGATTTGCTCAGTTTTTAGCCCCAATGATGCCCTGAACATACCATTACAAAACAGAATGCTGTCCCTTATTGCTCCCAGTGGTCTCAGGGCTGTTCCCAATCTCACCCTCATAATGTTGAAGACCTTCAGTGGGTCCAAACACCCTAGAATCACCTCCAGGGATTCTAGGACTGGAATCCCCCAAGTTACTGTTGGACAGTGCAAAGGATAGGGAAGGGGTGGCACCCTAGTAGGGAGTAGACTTTAACATCCTAAAGGGCTTCTGAACAGTTATAGCTCAGAGCCCAGAACTGAAGGCTGTCAGGACAATTTCTTGAGGCCACTCGAGAGCCCCCAGAATATGGCTGACAGACCAGACGGAGAAGAGCCCCAAAGCAGCCTGGTACTAGCCCAATTCTGCCCATCAAAATCTGACTTAAAACATATTAATCCCAAGCAGCTTTCCTTGAGTTAGCCTCTTTTGGCAAACCTCTCCCCCTAGGCAAGCATAACATCAACCCTCTGTACTATTGGTAGCTTATTACAATGAAATCTGTATAAAACAGACACACAATCATTCAAATCATTGATTTCAAGTAATATTGGACAGATCCAGAATGATAAAAAAGAGGAGACCAGGAGTACTCTGCAAAGCAGAGTGAGTAAACCTCATCTGGGTATTAAATACATGTTTGACACTCTTTCTAAGGATTCTGAAATCAATATACTTTCACATCTCTGGGTTCCCCAACTAAGCTGTAAACTCCTTGAGAGGAAATAATGTGACTTCCACTTTTGAAATCTTTGCATTTCCTCCTCCTCCTCTGCTGGCCAGCTGGATAAAAGAGATTTTTTTTTTGCACAGGCACCACATACACACAGAGCATCCACTACAAAAGATAGGATTCTACACACAAACTACTGTTTAATCCACTTGTTTGGCAAACTAGCTAACAAATGGCCACTGGCACAAATCACAATCTAAGGGACCAGACAGCCAAAGAAAAACTAGAGATTTTCAAGATGGAGCCCCACAACCACCTGGATAAGAATCAGAGGGTCAGATTAATTACAGGACAGTCCAAATTCCTTCCAATCCTGAGGATGATTGTGATTTGAAGACACAGTGGGACTGAGTGAGGGAGGTGGGGAGCAAGTGAGCATCCTATTAAAAGCACTATAATCACAGAGTAGAAATGGCAGAATCTAGCTTCTCTGTCACTCTTTTGAGGGCTTAGGGGAACAAAGCATTCTGTAGGCAAGGTGAGGCCTTGGTGTCTATCCGTCTGTCTCTCCAGTAACACATGATTGCGCCATTGTTCGCCTGTTCTCTCTATAGCAACCATGTGAGACTAGCAGCCATCGGGGCTGCAGCATGGACTCCAAAGGACTAAGCTTTAATATGAAACAGAAACTATAGGCATTGCCCTTTTTTTGGCCTTGATGAAGAAAAGATTGGATTTTTTCTATGATGGGATGGTTGGAGATGGGACAAACCCAGGGGCAGCCTTCTATTTCCACCAGAATAAACCTT
The DNA here is from genome assembly GCA_004027735.1 of Carollia perspicillata. Taxonomy (NCBI): domain Eukaryota; kingdom Metazoa; phylum Chordata; class Mammalia; order Chiroptera; family Phyllostomidae; genus Carollia; species Carollia perspicillata. The sequence continues at coordinate 24,524 of PVKM010014381.1, forward strand.
ACCATGACACAATCTCCCTTAAGTGGGTGTGTGGAATCATGCGATCCTATGAAAGAATACAATTTCCACCGGCAGCAATAAGTCCTGTTTCATTCCTTCACAAGGTAGAGAAGGGAATAAAAGGCAAGGCCTGGCTTTGCTTTAGAAAGCTTTTCCTCCCAGCCATTGGGTCCTAAGATTGCCTCAGGAGTGTGAGTTTTAAGCTCAAGTCCACAGGAAGTGAACATTAACCTGTATGTGGCTGTAATGTCACCTGTAGATAACTAGGAATGAACTTAAATAAATTCTAGGGGCATCTTAGAATTAACACATCTCTAAAAACCCAAGTGTGTCTGGGTTAAACCTTAAAATCATGATTTTCATGTGACCTCATCTCTTCCAAGAGTCTGCTTATTAAGCACAAAATTGGCTTATACTTAACATGCTTCCCAAATGACTCAGAAGTTTTTGTATTTATGATCACATTTACTATTATCAATATTTAATAACTACAGTATTTATTGGTACACAGAAGTGACTTAAACATTTAGGGCACATATTAAGGTATAGGCATAATTCTTGTCCTTGGAAAATTCATAATTTTGAGGAGTTGGGAGACACGAGCAAAAAGATTTAAATTTGTACAATGTACAAATGAGAAGTTAAAAGCAAACCCACAAAGAGCCAACAGCATACAGAAAGTACCGAGTAGTAAGTACAGTGATGAGAAAACGGGGCTCTTCAAAGAGAGCTAGCCTGAGGTCAGTGGTATTATGCTAAACTTTTTAAAGATAATTTATTTATTTATTTTTGGAGAGGGGGGAAGGGAGAGAGAAAGATAGGTAGAGAAACATCAATGTGTGAGACATACATCAATTGGTTTCTTCTCGCACTTTCCCAATGAGGGACCTAGCCTGTAACCCAGGCACATGCCCTGACTGGGAATCCAACCAATGACATTTCGGTCCACAGGCTGGCACTCAATCCACTGAGCCACACCAGCCAAGGCTCTGCTAAACTCTTAAGGTACCCAGAGGGACAAATGACCTTCTTTTATTTCTCCTGGCTTGCAAACTCAGTCTGAACTGCGATTTGACCTCAAAACAAGTAGACTCCTTATCAATGCAAATTCATCAGCTAGTCTAAATTAGCTGGGGGGAAACTTCTGCAGAAGGAAACAAAGCAGTTCAGGACCTGTAACCTTAGCTCTGAGCCATTTCATTCCATTATAAAAGCACCCCCCACCCAAGTCCAATATTCGGTAGCTGAATCTCACTGTGAACCTCTCTTGCCTTCTCTCCACAAGAATTTGCTGCTTGGAGCACCTATCAAATTAAATTTCACCCTTCCTTCAGAAACAAACAAAACCCCACAGCTAACATCATACTTAATGGGGAAAGACTAAATTCCTTCCCCCTAATACAGGGGTGTCAAACTCAGTTTCACTGGGGGCCACATCAGCCTCATGGTTGCCTTCAAAGGGCTGACTGTAATTTCAACTCCTTAACACTTAAGGAGTAATTACATTTATACAGTCCTTAAATTATTTCGGCCCTTTGAAGGCAACCATGAGGCTGATGTGGCCCCCAGTGACACTGAGTTTGACACCCCTACCCTAATATCAGGAACTAGAATAGGGTATCTGCTCCATCCACTTCTTCACAACATTGAACTAGCGGTTCTAGCCAGGGCAATTAGGCAAGAAAAAATAAAATAAAATCCATCCAAATTGAAAAGGAAGAAGTAAAACTATCTCCCTTCACAGATGACATGATCTTATATATAAGATCTTAAGGGAGCCACAAAAACTATTAAAACTAATAAACAGCTGCAGATTAGAAGACCGACACACAAAAAAATTATAGTATTTCTGTACACTAGCAATGAGCAATACAAACAGGAAATTAAGAAAATAATGCACCCTAGTTGGTGTGGCTCAGCTGGTTGGAGTGTCATCCTGAAAACTGAAAGGCTGTAGATTCGATTCAGGTCAGGGCACAGGCCTAGGTTGAGGGTTTGGTCCCCAGTTGGGGTACATACGACAGGCAACCAACTGATGTTTCTCTCTCACATCGATGCTTCTCTCTCTCTCTCTCTCATATCAATAAGCATGTCTTTAGGTGAGGATTAAAAAAAATCCCATTTTAGTAGCAAAAGAATACCTAAGAATAAATTTTTTTAAAAAGTACAAAACTTGTACAATGAAAACCACAAAACACCATTGAAAGAAATTAATTGGAAAGACATTTGTGCTCATGGGTTGGAAAATTTAAGATTGTTAAAATAGCAATACTCCACAAACTGATCTATAGATTCAATGCAATCTATCAAAATCTCAGTATTTTTCCTTTGCAAAATTGACAAGGTGATCCTAAAATTCATATGAAAATAGTTAAAACAATCTTGAAAATAGAACAACAAAGTTGGAGGATTCATATTTTCTGATTTTAAAGCCTATTACAAAGCTATAGTAAACAAGTCAGTATGGGACTGGCATAAGGATAGACATATAGGTCAATAATGTAGGGAACTGAGGAATAAATCTTCATGTTTATGCTCCACTGAGTTTTGACAAGGGTGCCAGACAATTCAAAGGACAAAGACAGTTTTTTCAATAACTGGAAAGAATGAAGTTGGACCCCTGCCTCATATCATACAGACAAACTAACATAATGGATCACTGACCTAAAAGAGCTAAAACTGTAACAGGACTAAATCTTTGTAACCCTGAGTGAGGGCAATGATTTCTTAGCTATAACACTGAAACCATGAGCAACGAAAGAAAAAAGTGGATTTTAAAATTTTGTGCTTCAAAGGACAACATCAAGAAAGTGAAAAGGCAACCCACACAATGGAAGAAAATATTTGCAAATCACATATCTGATAAGGGACTTGTAAACAGAATATATAAAAAATTCTTCTATATCAAAAATAAAAAATCAAATAACTAAACTTTAAAAAACAGACAAAAGATCTAAATAGACAGTTCTCTGAAGACATAAGAAATGGCCAACGGGTACATGAAATGTTGTTCAGTATCATTCATCATTAGGGGAATGCAAATCAAAACCACAATGTGATACCTACTATTTCACACCCACTCAGCAGTCTAGAACCAAAATAATGGTAAATAACAAGTGTTGATGAGAATGCAGAAAAATTCAAACATTCGTATATTGCTGGTGAGAATGTAAAATAGTGCAGTCACTTTGGAAAACTGGCAGTTCTTCAAAATGTTAAACACAAAAATACGATCAGTCACTGGTCTCTGGTCTCTGGATCAAACTGGTCTCTGTTGGATCAAACTGGTCTCCGTCAGTTTTAAGCTGTAAATTTAGAGGGGCTGGTAGTCCTACTATCTTGAGAGTTCCTGCTGCTTTTATTAGTTGCAGCTTTTTCCACATGCTCTGTCTTAATTTCACCTAAATTTCTTTCCAGGGGATTAGCTATAACTCATTGACTATGACGCTGCCACTGAATAAAGCTTCACTTAAATTTTCAACGTTTATGTAGGCGGAAGCAGTGAACACTAGGATACCCAAGGAGACTGCACCACTGAACCTCACAGATACTCTATTACAGAAGCTCACTCCATAAACCCAGGGAGCCAGAACAGATCAATTTGAGAAGCTGAGGTTAATAAGAAGAGTCTCACAAACAATGGGAAGACAAAGAAACAACCCCCAAACGAAAGGGAAGGAGGAAACCCCAGAAAGAATGCTAAACAAAATAGAGGCAACTCAACTATCAGATGCTGAGTTCAAAGCAATAGTCACCATGAAGCTCCATGAGCTCACAACCAACTACCAGAAACTACAAGGAAGCTACAATGAACTCGCTGTAAACTATATCAATATGAAAAAGGAAATAGAAAATATCAACAAGGGCTAAGACAAAATGAAGAATACAATATCTGAACTGAAGAACACAGTGGAAGCAATCAAAAGCAGGATGGATGAAGCAGAAGATCGGATCAGCGAATTAGAAGACAAAGTAGAAAAAAACACCGAGAATGAGCAAGTAAAGGAAAAAAGGCTGGGAAAGAATGAAGAGGGATTAAAAGAAATGCAAGACAATATGAAACGTAATAATATCCATATAATAGGGATACCACAGGAGAAGAAGAGGAGCAAGGGATAGAAAATCTATTTGAAAAAGTAATGATGGAAAACTTCCCTAATTTAATGAGAGAAAAAGTCACACAAATCCAGGAAACACAGAGAGTCCCAATCAAGAGGAACCCAAAGAAGCCCACTTCAAGACACATCATAATTAAAATGGCAAAATTCCAAGACAAAAAGAGAATCTTAAAGGCAGCAAGGGAGAAGAAGGAAGTAACATACAAGGGAGTCCCAATAACGTTAGCTGCTGACTTCTCAATAGAAACACTCCAAGCCAGAAGAGAATGGCAAGAAATATGCCAAGTAATGAGAACCAGAGGCCTGCAACCTAGGCTGCTTTACCCAGCACGGCTCTCAATCAAGATAGAAGGCCAAATAAAGAGCTTCCAAGACAAAAGAAGTCCAAAAGAATATGCATCCACCAATCCAGCGCTGCAACAGATGCTAAAAGGACTGTTGTAAGGAAAGGAAGGAAAAGAGAGAG
>PVKM010014382.1:0-29146 GCA_004027735.1 Carollia perspicillata
CATATAAGGAGGTAACGATATGGAGATGGAACTAGAAGACCATATATTAAATATACTTAGGTGAGTTACCATGGGGACTGGATCAAGAATAGGAGACGAAGAGGAGGATGACCACAACAAATAAAAACAATTGTTAAAACAAGTGACCTTCCATAGATCAATAGTAAGGGCTACAATGGGAGGAAAATACACAGATTTCTACTTTTTCTCCTATTAAAAAATGAGATACTTTAACTTAAAATCAATTATAATTAGTTTTTGACTTAACAACATATTTTATCCTGTTTGATTTGAAGGAGCAACTCTATGTTAAAATGGAAACTGAACGAGTATTCAGACCTAAATAATGTGTGCCTACAAATGAGACACAGAATGTATAACCCTGTAAACGGGCAAAGACGGTCAGTGGTGTCAACGCGGCGCTCTTTCACTGCGTCATGGTCTCCCGTAGCTGCCGCCCCTTTTTAGTTGATACATTCAAAATGCTCTGTTTCAGAAGTGGAAATATTTGTATTTTCTAAACAAATACCATTACTAGTGATGTGAGAACTCTGGAGACTTTTAATGCAATGCCAGGGAATCCTGGGCAACCTGGAGAACAGCTGTTGTCCACCAAACAGAGCTGGCCCGTCTCCCTCTGTCTTCATTGGCTTCAGGCTGAACGTCCACCATGTGAAGATTTGGGGTTTTTGGTTTTTGGTTTTAGCTCTTCCAGATTTGGCAATGGGAGTGTAGCTAATATTCAGTAATTCAAAAAGATGCTTAATATTTTTCAAAAATACTGACGTGGAACTTAGTTTTTGAATCCTAATTTTAACATTTCCCTGCTAACTAGGTCGCGATAAATACCGAATTATAGCTACTTAGAGTGGGAAGGTAACTTTGTGGTCACCTGGTCAAATCTGCTGTCTTGGACCAACTCCCTGAACATGCATCATCCACCTTCCAAAAAAATAAATAAATGTTCTCCAGCATAAAGGAATTTCCCATCTCAGAACTTAGCCCATTCTATTTTTGGACACTTGCAATTGTTAAATAGTTTTTCCCATCAGCTTCACCCCACTTTCTGGAGTCATGCCAAAAAGTAAAATTCAATTTGCAAATGACAGTTTTCCAGATATTTTAAAATGGCAGTTGTGTCCTTCCAAGTCTTCTCAAAAGTCATCGTCGCTCATTCTTTATCGATCCTTTACCACCATAAAGATGCTGTCATTTGAACAACTATAAATTTATAAAAAGTAGAAAAAGTGGTGAAGAACAATCAGGCCCTTTAGTCTGGACAGCATATCCATCTAAGCAGCATCAAGTCTTACCGGTATTTTTTGGAACCAAGTCATATTCATACTTCCTTGAGAATCAGTGTACAATGTTGGTCAGGAGCATGGCTGTAGACCCAGATAGCCCAGGATCTGACAAACACATACTATTTGTGTGACCTTGGGTGGACTACATAAGCCATTGCAGTTATCGCTGGCCTCAACTTGGAGATTTGGATATCACTACTTTGATACTTATAAAATGATAACTGATACTTATAAAGTGTTTTGCACTTAAACTAATGCAGAACAAATGTTCAATAAATATTTCCTATTAATTTTTGATCTATCCATGTTATATTATTAAGCTTCAGTGTGTTCATCCCACACTATAAAACATTTTTATCTGAAATTAGGACTTTTTAATTTTTTCCTGTTTAAATTTTATTTTTTAGGGTTTAATTCATTGTTCCAGCATGGAGAAAACGCATTGAATTCTTCTGTCATCCAAATAATAGCTATCCGTATCTGAATCACAAATTTAATAAGAAAGTCAGCTGGGTGCTGTAAGATAACACCCTTTCATCTGAAATAGTAAATACTATTTTCATGTTGTCATTAAGTAACTCCCTATAGCTACTGTTACCCACAGTGAATTTCTCTCATTTTGTCTGCAGCACTGACTCCACAGCTTCCCTCAGATGTTTGTTGGTATTTTCACACAGCCACACAGTATGTTATATTAAGGATCACATTCAGGTAGGGGTGGGTGGTGTTAAAACAAATTGTTAGAAACACACCTAATAAAATGGCACGATAGAGGAAATTCTGTTCTACGGAACTACTGCACAGCTCCTGGCCACTCTACCTGGATTAATGAGGGTCTCCTTTGCAGAGCTGGTGACACCTGAATAGGTCTTGGAGAATGAACGGATAAGATGAAACTTAGAAGGGCATTCCAGGATACAAGAGTACCCCCTGATGCTCAGTTTTACTCTTTGCACTTTCAGTTTCCCTTGGTTAACTGTGGTCTAAAATATCAAATGGAAAATCCCATAAATAAGCAGTTTGTAAGTTTTAAAATGTGCACCATTCTGAGTTGTGTGATGAAATCTTGAACCATCCCACGCCTTTCTTCTCGGGACATGAATCATCCCATTGTCAAGTGTTTACGCTGTGCGTTCTACCCACCCATTAGTCACTTACTAGCCATCTTAGTTAGTAGACTGGCTGTCTTGATATCACAGTGCTTGTGTTCAAGTAACCCTTATATTACTTAACAATGGCCCCAAAGTGTAGAAGTAGTGATGCTGGCAGTTTGGATATGCCAAAGAGAAGCCATAAAGCATCTGTATGTATAGGAAAACATGATAAATACTGTATAGAGTTCAGTAATATCTGCAATTTCAGGCATTCACTGGGGGTCTTGAAATGTATCCCCAACAGATAAGGGGGGACAACTGTACTAGGAACAGGCTTCTCAGATGCTTGACTCAAAGTCAGAAGCATTGTTTCCACAGAATTTTCTAGTTCTCTGAGTGCTAACAAATCCATCAAAAAGACAAAAGATCTGTCTTGTGGGACTTGATCTCAGTGACCCAATTTGGGAGCCTAGTGGTCATCAGTAATTTTTCAAATGCTTTCCAAACATCTCTGCAGATTAATTCCAATTTTATTCAGCATCTGTCCTCTACGGGGCAGCTGAAATGGATGGAACAAGTGTAGCAGAAATAGTGAAAGAGCTCCCAGCACACCAAATAAAGAGAAAGAAACACACTTTTGCAAAAGTTTTAAAACTTGGATTTAAATACCAATGGATTGCCTTTTCACTGTTGTGTGTGTGTGTGTTTCTGTTTATGTTTGTGTGTGTGTGTAAAACTCTTCCCACACTTTTACTTTCCTACTTGCATGTAAAGCTTAATGTATAGTCTGGAATATGCATTTCATTTTGTGGGAAGCATGACCCAGTGTGTTTTGGTGGATAGGATATGGGTGTCATAGCTTCCTGTGTCTGAGGTAATGGTAAACTTGCTGTCTTAGCTCTGCTAAAGAGAGAACATTGAGTAGCCAACGGCAGCCACCAGAGACAAAGTCAAAGGGTTTAGCAAAATGGGAAACACATTCCAAGACCCAACCGCTTAGTGACTTAAGTGACTTAAACACCCCGACTCTTCAATTTGTGATGGTTGAATATAATTTTGTAATTAGCAGTGTGTATGTTTCTAATATGGTAGTGTTTTATATAATTTCAATGAATTATGTAAATGTCTTACCTGGAAGCTTATATTTTAGTTTTTACCTCATTACGAAGAAAGCACACATGCCATAGTGTTCGCTTGTGAGACAATGCAATTAAAAACTTTAAATGAGGTAATTAGGAGGTGCCAAGAAGCAATCAGTCTAAAATATGCAATCAGATGAAATAAGATGTAAGCATGGATGAGTGTTCGGAGGAATGGGGACAAAATGCTGTCACCATGTGGGTGAAAGAAACATGTCCTTTTGCTGAGCTTGCAGAGAAAAGCTCCATAACCAATGCATTCTTAGATTTTAGTTGGGTTGTATTTCCACGATGTCTCAGAGTTTATTTCACATCAGGTATCTGATATATAGTGGTTCCCTATTATCTGCATGAGGCATTATAGGGCCCCCAACCCCAGGGTATGGCCTGCAACCACAGGTAGTACTGAACCCTGTATCTATTATCATCTATCTCTATCTATCTACCTACCTACCTATCTACCTACCTACTTACCTACCTACCTACCTATCTACTTATCTATATGTTTTTCTTTCCTCTGCATACATATACTTTATGGCTTCTTTCTGGCATATCTGAATTACCAGCATCACTACTCTTACATTCTGGGGTCATTATTAAATAATATAAGGGTAACTCGAACATAAGTACTGCCACACCAGGACAGTTGACCTGGTAACTGAGATGAATACTGAGTGACAGATGGGTGGATAGCATCTATGTGGAGTTGCTAAACACATGTCCCAGGCAGGACCGAGTAGGAGAGCAAGAGATTTCATCACAATACTCAGAATGGTATCTAATTGAAAATGGATGAATTGTTTATTTCTGAAACTTTTTATTTAATATTCTTGGATCGAAGTTGAGCTCAGGTAACTGAAAGTACAGAAAGTGAAACAGCAGATAAGGGGACTATTGTGTGTAGTAATTTGTACTCAGTTTTTGAAACAAGAAGATATGCCAACAAGATAATGCCATTCTATGCTGGTCAGCAGAATTTTTTTTAAATTTAGAGTTCTTAATCATCGTTTGGCTTCATGTTGTTTCTGTATTTACTAGGTTTGGGCTTTACATTTACATACTGTTATGACTTCTTGATAAAACCCATCACTTTATGCTGTAAGTGTCATTTGAAGTGTCATTTGTAGGGCTGGTCTGAAGTAACTGGTAATCTTGGGATTGTGTGTATAATGAAAGTTGTATGTGGTGGTAGGGGTGTGCCATGAACTGATATCAGGGTTACGTGCCATTCGCAGTCGGATTTTTGTGAGCTCCGTTTTGACCACTTGGCAGTTGTAGGATATTGGGTGTCGTTCAAAGCAGTGGGCTGATAGCAGAAATCCTCAGAGGGAATTAGCTTGCTTTATTTCAAAAGTTATGTGGGTTGGCTAGTTGATTGCTATAGTGGAAGCTTGCTCAAATGAAGAGGGCTGGAGAAGGATAGACTGACTGTTTTTCCTGTCCTGGTGTCATAAGCAAGACCTTGAACTCTAAAGACTGACACTTAGACATGCCTGTTCTTCAGGCAGACCAATCAAGAGATAGACACCGATATCAGAGCCTGGAAAGTCCTATTGTACAGTTTTAAAACATCTTATTCCTGAGGTTATCTGACCAGTCTCCTCTCCATCCTCATTGTTTGACCCCGTCCTTCCACATAATCACAGACTTCTACACCCTTTCGTGTCCTCACTGGTGACCCTGTTTCACTCCATGTGGGGGTGAATCTAATCGACCCCCAGGTGGCCAGCACACTCATCTTCATCTCGTTCTTTGCTTTGGCCAAACTGTAAACCGGAGGCTCAATGCTTCGAGAGGACCAATTCCTATTCCTCCTAATACTTTTACTTCTTTTCCTTGTATTGTATGTTGCTGAAAGACATTACACTACTCTTTCATATTGCCCTCTTTCATTTGTAGTAGCTGACTGACTGGCAAAATGGTCCGTGACTCTGTTTATGTGCATATCCTATCCTCTGTATATCTGACGTTGTGAAGTGCTCATGTGAATCATTTGCCCATCTTTTCGAGTTGCCCCCTTCTTCTCCTCCTCCTCATTTTTCTCCTTCTGCTCCTCCTTCCTCATCATCATAATCATCCTTATTATTATTAGTTCTTTGTAAGAGTTTCGTGTGTTCTGGAGATAGGCATCAGATGTGTTTTTTTGCAAATATGTTTTTCCAGTTTATGGCCTTCCTTTTTCATTTTTTAACAGTATCTTATGAAGAGTGGATATTTGTAATTTGATATGTGCCCATTTCAATACATGCATGTTTTTATTGTGTAATTCATGAGCATATGTCATTTTAAAGAGACCTGTGTCTAACTCATAATCACAAAGAGTTTCTCATATTCTCTTGTAGAAGTTGTTCAGGTTCTATATTTAAGTCTATGATAGATTCAAAGGTAATTTTTTGAAATGGTGTGAAATAAAGGGGCAGGTAAAATGTATTATCTTTTATTTCTTATTCTTGTATATAGTTCCCTAATTGTTGCAGCACTATTTATAGAAAACTTTATTCTTTCCCCATTAAATTGGGGTGACCGACCCTTTGTTGAAAATCAATTGACCATGTATATGTGGCAGTCTATTACAAGTTTTAGACAAAATGTGTTCCTGTAATTATTCTAACAAAGAAGTTGGTGGAATGAACTTTTAAGGACCAATTCCTGTCCCTATGAAGACTAAAAACAAGAAACAAAGGACATACTGATCCATGGCTATTTTGTGAAATATCACTGATTAAATAGCCTTACCTACCTTTTCGGTCTAACACTTTCAGCTGTGTGGTCATTTTTCTGTGTGCTATTTACAATGCATTTTACAATAACAGCAGTGGCTGTTATCACTGGATTTTTGTTTTGCAGAATGCTGCTTCTAAAATAAAGACCACAGCTTGCAGTAGTTTTCGTGCAGCTTGAAGTATAGCACCTCACATACAGTGAGCTCTAAATAAGTACCTGTTAAATGGATGTGCAATTGATATATGCCATGTTAACAATGGTAGTAACAGCATTGAATTTTATTTTGGAATTTTTTTTTGTAAAAATCTTAAACTCCTCCCATTATGGGGAGGGAAACGAGTTGTCATTATGAAAGTACCTAAAGTTAAATTTCCTTAACTGGAGAAGAATTGTTTTGTTATTAACCCAAATTACAAAACCACTTTTTAAAATAAACTACTCTTAATAAATATATTTTTGAATACTACTGCTCTGTTTCTTTCAAGTGTTCTTTTAATTTAGCACTCAAAAGTACATCTGTTTAATAAAATTGCATCTGAAATTAAATCTGTTTAATAAAATACAGCCTACAGATTATATCTTAGGCTGATTATTGTCACTTAATAAAATGACACCATTGTTTAAGTCTTAAACAGAATTCCATGTTATCTTATGCAAATGAAACAGTAGGGTTGTTTGATATTTTTACTCATCTGTAGAGCTACGTTTCCCATTTGTACCTTTTTTTAACAACTTTGTTGATGTGACCTATTTCTTTAGAATAAAGGAAATGGCCTGAGAGTTTTCATATTTCTGAGTGTTCAGTCTTAGGCAGGAAATAATCATTTTTTTATTTTAAGTGTAGCTAATACAGTATTCTTTTGTATTAGTCCTACCTAATTTATCAAATGATTATATTCCAAATATATTCATATACATTTTATGTTGCTTATTATATTTTCTTTCACTCTCCTGAACACCAAGGGTTTTGTTTGTTTGTCTGAATTCATTACTTAACTAAATTCCTATTAAAATCTACATGTATTATTCACACATGTACACACATTTATGAGTAAACACAATTTTATAGCGAGAAAAGTCATCCAGTTCTAAACTGGTGGGAATTAACCAACATATTTGCCTTCTGTCAGTTTAAGTGCTAACTCTTCAAAAGACTTTGAGGCTAGATCTTCCTAACCTAGGTCACACTGACTTAAAGACTTTCTCCATGCAGGTATTCTAATGTGCAATTTAAAAACTGGATTTAATTATTTTCTCTCTCTTCTAATAAAGTGTAAGCTTCAATGAGGCAGGGACCATTTCTTTCTTGTTTTATATGCCCTTCACATAGAATTGTGCCAAGCACATTGTAGAGATTTTAAAAAGTATTGATTAATTAATTAAAGAGTTAAAAACAGACCAAGCTTTCTCACCTCCAGAATCTTTATCTGGAAAACAAAGTGAACAATAGATTCACTCTGAGTGTCCAGTCAGATCTCTTTGAAAGCCCTTAGCACAGCATAACAGACTGTATCCCTTAATTTTCCACTTACGTCTGGAGGTTACAAGTCTCATACAATGTGTGGTAGAAGGCGCATTTTTACGGAAAACTTTTAAGGACCAGCAGGGCAATTTTAAGTATTTTATTCTTATCCAAGGGAGCAGTTTGCCAGCGAATGTTCTCATGGTGCCAAAGAGAAGCCTGTTATTTCACTGTTACTTTGAAGGACATAATCATAGACTAAGAATATCAACAATGAACAAAAAGGTTTCAAAAAGTGGAAATCTTCCATGTTGTGGAGTATAATGTCTGTTTTAATCATGCTGAAGGTAATGGGAAATATCTTAGTGTTATTTGTGAGTTTGCTTTTTACCCCTTTAGGGTTTTTTCTCCCTTGACATAACTGTCTCACTCCAGTTTGAAGTAGGCAGGGTGTAAATAAATGCTTAAGAAGACATTGCTCTATGAAGGTGGGAAAACCTTCGTGGGTAGAGTTTTCACTCTGTCAAGGGCATGTTTTTCTAGGTAGCACTGGACAGAACTATAGTCACTGTGTTCGTTTTAGCCATTTTTACTGCTTGGTCAGTCCAATCAATTGTGTTTTTAGGACAGTTGAAATAAAACCAAATCAACAAAAACTGTTCAACTTGTGAGCCAACATGAATACAAACAACTATGATCTCTGTTTTTGACAGGCACTCTTTACAAGACAATAGTCAAAACTGTTCTATATATTATCATTATTGTGTTTACTGCCAAATTCCTTCAATGTATTTGCTTTCTATTGATGTTTTATATTAAGCCAGCTAGTGTTTTATCTCCAATCGATAGTATATTCATCATGTTTTATGTTGGTAAGAAAATAAGCTCATTTAATATTTGGTCTTCATTTGAAGTAAATCTTTGCTTTGGAAATAGAATCTGTTCAATATGAATTCCTATAAAAATCATAATTTTAAAGTATATTGAGAGATTGCGGAACAAGTTACATGATTCCTTACCAAAAGTTTATGTTAGGTAATTATCGACAAATCTGCAAGAAGGCACAGGTGTTCTGTTCTCTCAATGAGCATTATGTGTTAAACTCTATATTCGGGGCCCAGTTAGTCATATTCAGAGACTATTAGATTTTAAATGATCCACTGAACAAATTCAAATTTAGTTTTATTTTGAAAAGAGGATGGATATTTTATTTTTAAAATAGTAAATATTTTTTCTGTAGATATATGTGCAAGTCACAGAGGCTTTAGGATAAGGAGAGGGAAGGTGCTTATAGGCAGTTTATGAAACATGTCAGCTGGGGCAGGGAAGCTTTCATATATCTGTTGAAGCAACGCTTACTGTTAGGAAATAGCCTAGATGCTTGGGGGATAGTAAAGATCACAGAGCAACTATGGCAGAATTTTTTCCTACATCAGAGAAAAGGGGGGTGGTGGAGCCGCCTCCTGCCCTGACTCAGACTTTCTACCATGGACTCTTCGGCGGCAGGAAGGAGACTGGGCGTGTGTTGATGCATCATCTCTACACATCTAAATTGAATAAGCTCTACTGTGTTATGTTTGAAAGATGGGCATCATGCTTCTACATCACTTAAGCATATTTATATAAACTACAAAGGTGTGCTATTTGCAGGCTTTTCCCCTCAACAAAAAGATACAAACTCCAAATTAAATGAAATCTGTTATCTAACAAAAATCTCTAAAAATTCTGGAATATATTCTGCTTTAATTCCCAATAGTAAAGCCAGAAAGCAGGCTACTGGAAAAATAAAATATTTACATTTGTCTTATAATTCTAATCTCCACTAATGAAAGCATAATGATTAATATAATCAATAAGAAATTTGTATTGAAAAGATTTTTCATGTATATGTCTTATTTTGTTCTCTATGTGTGTATATATATACACACATATATATCTCAAACAAAATTATTTTTAAGTAAAAATTCAGTATTTCAAAATCTGATATTTTACACAGCTTACATCACACTGATTTTACATGTTTACATTTAGTAGAATTATTTTGATGGATATATGTGAGCGTACATGTGTATATATGAATGTGTGTCTGCATGTGTACATGCAGACACTCAGCTGTGCTACCTGAGAATAAATAGTGATGAGTCAAGACCTAAAGCTGAACTTGATCTCTGGCACCAGAGTGTCAGGCAGGCCAAATGTTGGTTTAAAGGCCATTTCCTGTAGCCATCAACAGCTGCATGTGAGCCCTGTTGGGCTGAGTACTCCTTGAGGACCAAATAGACCACTCAGTCATTTGGTATCAGAAAGTGTTGGGAGCAGGTATCAGAGGCACTGGGCTGAGTGTTAGGTAGCACTTGTGCCTGGGACTAGAAGGAACTCCAGGTTTCAGGTATAGAGGGGCCAGGGAAGTCACAGGTTATAGATATAAGGACTTAGAAATAGATATTAAGGCCTGGGCCTAGTGACCTATTGTTTTTAAATGCTGGTTTTAGTATTATTCAGTCACGTGAGGCCAAATGATCAGTAGGTGATTATCATTGAAAGACAGCACTCAAGAGTTTCGGAGAGGTAGGGTATGCCACACCGTGCGGGGCCCTACAGGGAAGACCACAGTCAGTTAGGAAGCAGAGGGAACAAGCAGGTAACTGTGGGCAAGAACCTTTGTTGTGGTTCCCTGTCAAGGAACAGGTGAGGCAGAGTAAGCAGCTGAGGACTGGCTTGCTCCTAGAAAGTTTCTAGAATAGTATCATTGGACACCGGGAAATAGGGACTACTGGCCCTGAATGTGAGCGCCTAATAGAGGAAGTGGTGGGGTGTGGGGGGTGGGAGGTGGGGCTCTACATTGGTTAGTTAGCATATTAAAGGGTGGTAATGAGAGAGTCCATCTACTATCTCTGGGAATCAGTCTCTCCAGGGTCAGCAAGACCCCAAGATGTCAAAGCATCAGAAGAATTACGGAAACTATGAAGAATGATTACTACACCCATGATATCATACTCTTGAGGAGAGTAACAAATATAATGATAGAATCTACTATTTATAAGTATTTATTTAAGAATTTTGAGATCTTTAAAATATAGAAAATGCAAAATATCATTGATTGACATCTTATTTCTGTTGATGTAGAAATGCATTTGATACATTATCTTAAACATTTCTGAAAGCATATTAAAAAACAAATATAAAGCTCAATGTTTGGCTTCAAATCCAATGTCATATAAACTGTAAATGAGCTTTGCCAACAAATGCAGCGCTCGAACAAGAAATGAGTCATGCTTTGTAAGACAATAGATAAATATGAAATTGGATAAATACTGTATAATATGACAGTAACTTCAAAATTCAAATAATAACATGAGTCATGATTTTCCTTCTGTGAAATCTCCAAACACCCTCCAACTGGCATGCCCATTCCTTCTGTGCCAACGGCTGGCACCTGTTGCTGATGGCGAAGGGTCACGGCTCGCTGGGATGAGTGGGGGGATTAGGGTCTTCGGCTGGTTGTGCAGCCTTCAGAGACCGGGGTGTTCTGTAAACGTCATTTCTCTGTACTGGCCTAAGCCCAAATGCTTGCACCTTCACTATGGAATATTTATCTAAACTCTACTGTCATGGAAATTAGTGCAGAACATTAAAATATCTTAATGATGTCTCCTGTCCAGGGTACAGCCAAGTTCTGATCAGCAGAACCTCTTGCACCTGTGGTTAAAAAAGGCTAAATAATGAATAACCCACCAGGACCACAAATCAACTGTACTTTCAGACCACACAGAGGGCAAGGCAAAGACAGAAGCTATGCTGATAATGTATTTTGAGTTGTTTTATATGTAAGATTCTTCAGTTTGTGGTGCTTATAAATATAAGTCATACACTAGAAAATCCTAGAAAGAAGTTATTGGCTTTTTAAAATGATCATCTATTAATTGTACAAAATTATTTTTTTAGATTCATACATCTCCTAATATTATATAATTTACTAAACAAATGGAAGGAAACATAGTTTTCAGTTAGTCAGTACTATGTTCACTAAAATTTATTTTACTTTCAGCAAAAAAAAAGAACTTTTGGGAGAGGAATACTGCACTGAGCAAATGAAGATGCAAATGATGTCAAATGTACGTCACGGCTCATCTAATTCCTGGAAGGTTGCTTGGATGGTAGTCATAATTTCTTTTAAACTGGAAAAAGCCATACAGATTTGATGACAAAATAGCTGTTTGTTGTTGGTTGTGCAACTAAATGAGAACTAGTTCTTGTTAATAGATCAGCGAGTCAGAAGTATGGAAGAGAGGAGAGGCTTAGGTAGTATCTGTTACCAAGTACAGTTACTATCAGTTAACTGCATACTCTATGCGAGGCGTGTGAGTGTGGGCACGGTGAATGTTGTGTTGCCAAGCCGTTTCTGAGGGAAATTGGCAGTGTATGGTCAGCAATGTGTTAAGGAGAGAAGTAACCAAAAGCTTTTTGCTTTTGAATCTAAAGCTGACCCAAACTAACATGAGGCTGTGTGTGGTACTGTTAATCTCACTAAATGTGAATAACTGCATGTATTTTTGTAGACTCTGTAGTGCTTTGATCTTGGTGTTTCTCCTGACTCCACAGTATGTGTATGGTAATATAGTTATATTTTAAAATTCTGCATTCAGAAACACATCTACATCTAAGTGCTTTGTATAAGGGGTTGTGGACCTATAATTGGAGAAGCACATGTTGACATTTTTCAAATGATATGAAATGAGCATTAAAACCTAAGCAACTGGTATGGTCACATATGAGAGGGCTTAAGTAGAGAGGGGCAGGAAGGAAGGTCAACGTAGTCAATGTATAGAGCAGATTGTCAAAGTGCTAAATATGTGCAGAATAAAAGAGAAAAATGTTTAGCAATTTAGAAGGAACTCTATTAGCCAAAATTTTCTAGTCTATTATGATAATTATATAAGTTCTACTGGCATCGGTTTCCCCATCCATGCAACAGGGGCAGGGACACCACTTTAGCACTCTGAGTTGTCACCATGTCCCAAGGGTCAGAAACCTTTTTCTGGTATAATAAGTTAATGGTTCTATATTCCTTCTTACTTTCTGGAAATTCACAACGTCTGTGAGTGTATCCATGGGTCGGAGAATCATGTAGTAAAGGTGCTTGTTTAACTTTGACCCATGGTGTGCCAGAATGATTTTTCCATAATACTTATGGAAATATTGTTCCCTAGAAGGCTTTTCCATAAATGACTCATATTTTTCAGCATACTGATATTACACAGGAATGAAGGTCATGAGCCATATTTTATTTACATTCATATTAATGTGTTCTGGACTTAACAAAAATCCTAGAATAACAGCTACTCAACAGCTTTGTTGAGTGGTTACATAAAAACATTCTTATTGAAGTAGGTACAGTATACATACTCTGTAAGTGATGAATGAATAGTGGATGAGCTAAAAAGTGGTAGCATAAAAGGCAAAACATGAATCAAGTTAAGGGACTATGATACCAAGTGCCTGTGGGTGTCAGATGACATGAGAATGAAATGGTACCAGGGACACAGCTAGTGAGAAATGCCCAGGAATTTCTCTCCAGAGTAGAGAAATAATGAATTGAAGATGGTGTCACTAGAGGTAAATAAGGATCATATTTGACAGACACTCTTGAACTTGGAAATAAATGCCGGAAGCAAATAAACAAGAACAATTGGAGCTAACGTCATGGTTTTGAGCCTGGATGACAGGAATAATGTAACATCATAAACCAAGATGGGGAATCTAAAAATAGGAGCATAGATGAAAAATATTGTTACAAACATGATTTTAGTAACCCCTTGCCCATTCATGGAAGGAATGCATACTTGAAAATTCACTCCTGTGATTTTTTTTTTTAATTTGGGACAACAGATGGCCAGAAGGCTAATTCATCATATTTATGAGTGTTTGTGTGTGCATGGTGCTATCATCATAGAAACAACCTGGGTACACAGGTCCTGAGGTGGTTGAGGTATCCACCTCATCTTTTTGGGGTTCAAGAAGACCTTCATTGTTGCATCCTGACAAGTGCTGTACAGGCTGAAACACAAAGACTCCATAATTAAGGGCAGATAACAATAATGGTCCTAAATCCTGCTTCAAGTAAAATGCTTGTAAATTCTACTTATAGAATTAACAGGTTTTGCTGTTAGAATTTTTCTACCAACTTAGACCTGAGATCTGTATCCAAACTTTTGGTTCCAAATTACAGTTCACCTCTAATCCATTTGCCTTAGGTAAGGTGTCTTCTCACTGTAGCAGACAAGAGCTTCCTTTGGTAGCTTGAAATAGAGTTTCTTTGCTAAACACATAGGCAGCTAAGGTTCAACAGTGTGGCCACATATGCAATAAATAATTCATATTAGAAATGTGAAATTATCACATTTTTGAGATAAATAGAACTCTGAATGATATTTTTGGATCAACATATTTTTGCTATGATGAATAGAACATTCATGATAATGAACGTTCTTAAAAGTTTTGGACCATCAGCTAGAATCCAAATATTTCTTTTATAAGCAGAGGAAGAAACATGGTTTATTGGAAGGTAGGTACCCTGGACTGAGAGTAAAATCCAAGGCAGCCCTCTGGCATTAAAATATAGTTGTTTATAAACCTGGGAAACTCAGGTCCCTTCTCTGGGCCTCAGTTTCTCATGTCTGAAATGGGAATACCATTGTTCTCATATATGCTTTTAGGGGTTGTGGTGAATATTACATCAGATTATCACAGGCTTATCTTTTAAAATATTTTGAGATGTTCAGCTATTTTTGTAAATAAAGTCTTTAACAACTTTTCAACTAAACAGTTTGAAATCTTTAGTATTTTAAAATACAAGGTACAAAAGAAAATGAAGATTTTTGCATGTCATTTCCTTGATGATACAAACCAAATGTTTGTCCTTCCCAATATAAGAAGGTTGCCTTGTTTTTCTTGGGATCCATTCATGAAAGGCGTTACTTTGCTCCAGGCTGGCTGGGTATCGCACCACTCCATTCCAGTGCACCCGCCCAGTCACTGTCCTCGTGCACTTAGGGGCAACTCAGGTGTGGAGAGCTAACATCAAACTTCGTGTCTGGATGTAGTCATAAAACTCTTTGTCGTGGACACTTATATTGTTATCATAAATCAATATAGCAAATACTAGGATGCAAACCAAATTGCTGTCAAATAAATCAGTTCTAAATTTCTTCTCATGTTTAAAGGAGGTCATTGGGTAGGTTAAAAGATTCTCAGTGTGATGTTGTTGGGAAAAAAGTATAATAATAATGTGAAGAATGTTTATCATGATTGAATTGTGAGGTCACAGTCCCAACCTTGGTGTAAATACTTGGGGCTTTGTGTTCAAGCCTCTTGTTGGAACTTGGTCTCAAACCTAAGAATGCCAGGCTTTTTCTATATAACTCTTCCCAGGACTTGGGCACAGTAAGATGGACAGACAAGGCATTCATTGATTTTTCTTATATCACTGGTCAGTGTTGGGCATTATCAGTCACTGCCACTAAAAAATAACTTTTGAAACTTTGTCCATTATTGATATTATAAAATATATTATTGTTCTATTAAAAGGTCAAAAAATGCCATTCTTCTGTTAATGGTGAACAGCACCAGATGTTAGACCTTGGTCCTTGAGGTCTAGCTAAGAAAGAATTCAGAGTCAAGACTCAAGGGCAAGCAGAAGTGTATTCAGAAAGTCAGAGTGATAGAAAAAGTGAGCTGTAGAAGAAGGGAGCCAGCTGGGTGGAGTGAACAAAGGAAGCAAGTTACGGAGGCAAAAGAAGGACCCCTGCAGCTTTGGAGAAGGAAAGGAAAACAAAACTTGTCTGAGAGAAGGAGAGGGGGAAAGATGTGGCAAGGGAGAGGGAGGAGGAGAAGGAAAGGCAGGGAGAGAGGGGGAGAGAGAGCGTGCACCGCACTGGGTCCTTCAGTGCTTTGATCTGGAGGTCTTAGGGGAGGCCCTCAGTAGAATATTCATCAGCTTTAAAGGTGTGTCTCCTAAGGGTCATGGCCTCCACTGATTGGTTGGTACCAGGCAAGGGGTCATTAGTCACCACAGCTGGTCGGTCCTGATGTCAGCCATGGCATCACCTGAATGGCCTTGCTGCTTTTCTGGACCTGGAGCTGAAACACAACTGAGGCCTAGATGCTATCTCTGCCTTGACCCAAACTCTATCTGTGGCCAACAGACCTGAGGCTTTGTTCCTAAGGTTATTTGATGTGGGTAAGAACCTCATTGTCTTAAGGGCTTAGTACTTCAGGGAGTGATGATGCAAGGCTTTGTATGGCCGTCATATGAGGCTTTTCCCCAGCCCCGGTATTCTCCCTCTAAGGGGGTCTACCATATGACTAGCAACATGCCAGGAGAGGAAAGGTTCAGAGGAGGGTCCAGACCTCATGACCAGCAATATGGAAGGTCAGAGGGTTTAAAATCCCATGACCAGCTGTATGCCAGGGAAGGAAAGGTCACTCTGGGAGTGAAGTTCCACCTTATAATTGCCTGTTGGCGGACACCCTGGGCTTTCCTCCCTGGTGATCGTCCATACCTGGCTTACTGTTCCTACTCTGCTCATGTCTTTCTAACTGCCTACCATACTTCAATTACGGCATCAGTGAGTGATTAGTAATTCTGCCTCATTTAAGACTGACTGTCATAGTGACTGAAGGTCAACTAAAATCCACTGATTTGGAAAGAAATTCATACTCTTAACAAGCACAAACTTTTTGTGTTCAATAGAAAAATACTAGCTGTATCATTAGGTAAACTATTCATAATTCATCAAAAAGAAAATAACTTCATGTTTTGTGAAAATGAAACAGAAATAGACCATACTGACTTATTGGGGAAGACAAAAAATAAATATGTAAGAAAAAGCAATAACCAGAGGTAAAAAAGAAATAAGAAATACACATAGTTTCAGGTAGTGGTGGGTGTAATGAAGAAAATTAAATGAATGGGCTAATGAAATTGAGAGTGAGTGGGGGAGAGTTTGGCAAGATTAGGTGAGGGAAGGCTTCCCTGGATAAGCAACCTGTGTGCTAAGACTCAGTGAGAGAACAGGAGGCAGCAGGGGAAGGGCTGTGGAAAGAATGGTCCAGGCTGCAGGAATTGCTTCAGGGATATGAGGGGAAAATGCCATATATTTGGAGCTTCGTCAAAGGGGATATGGGAGAAGCAAAATCAGAGAAGTAGACAGGAATCGAATCCAGGTACTCTATGGATGAGATGATGATGATGGTGGTGGTGATGGTGGAAGCTTTTTGAATACTGTCAGCAAAGAAGTGAAATGATGTGATTAAAGTTAGTAAACTCTGGCTGCTCTGTGGAAAATAAAGACTCTGGAAGCAATGGGGGTGGGGCAAGGAGGGAAACTAGGAAACCAAGAAAGAGTCTGTTGCAGTAATTCAGAATGGAAATGATGGACTAGTTGGCGTCAGTAAGCATGCTGTGGAGGGGAGGAGTCAGGGTGTAATTTGCAGGAGAAAAGAGCCAACAGAAACTCGCTGATATCTCTTTTGTGGGATATGGGAAAAGACTGGTCCAGAATCCCTTCTATGTTTTTGTCCCCAAGGACTAGGTGATGGTGGTTCCATTTACACAGATGAGGAAAGATTGGAGTAATAGGATGGGGATAAAGAGCGAAATGACAGGTTCTGCTCTGGATATGTGAACTTACAGAAGCCTGGTAAATGAATACCCAGTTGAAAAGGGAAGTGGGTAGTTGCCTAGCCAGGTCTAGAGCTCAGGGGAAAGGGCAGAGCTGGGATGAAAGCACTGGGAATCATCAGCATGCAGAGGATGTTTAATGCCTTGGGCCTGGACCAGATAACACTGTATTTTCTCCTTTACTCGTGTGTTTTCTGGGTGTCTATGAATCATTGTTTTCCAGAATTTAACAGGACTTTTTATAGCTTCCATTGCTCTGGGTGGTTTCACATTTCATTTATTTAGCATAATGCAGTAAGTTGGCAGCTTCCATTTTTAGGTTTTTTGCAAATTGTTGATAAAATTTATAAGTGCTATATTTTATGAGTATTTTTTCCTGAATTTTTTCATGGTTGTTAATGAACTTGAGAGTCTCTTATAATGCACAGTGTTAATCATAATAGTACATTTCTTGCATGGGGACTAATTATGTACAATATTTTTCCCTCCTTGGGGGAGGGATATGTTTCAAACCCCCCCACTGGATCCCTGATACCATGGATGGCATCAAAGCTTATATATACTGTTCTTTCTTACACCTACATATCTATGATAAAGTTTAATTTATAAATTAGGCATAGTAAGAAATTAACATAATAACTAATATTAAAGTAATTATAACAATATACTGTAATAAAAGTTATGTGATTATGGTCTTTCTCTCTCTCTCAAAATATCTTACTGTACTATATGTACAGCTTGAGTACACTGGACATCGGGATGATTCACATCCCAAGTAGGATGGACGGGGATGGTGTGAGATTTCATCACAGTATTCAGAACAGCATGCAATTTTAAATGTATGCATTGTTTATTTCTGGAATTTTCCATTTAATATTTTCAGATTATGGTTTCAAATCAATAACTGAAACAAGAAAGTGGAATCAGGGATAAAGGCAGGACTACTTTTTAAAATTTTCTTTAGAGTAGAAGGCACTCACCTTTTGAAGTTGGAGAGTGTTATCCAACCTGCCTTGTTCATAGACATTCAACTCAAGTTCTGAGTTTCTTCCACTTAGAACGTCGACAGTTTGACATTTGTAGGAGCTCTAAGTTAAATAAAACAGTATTTGAATAAATTAAGGGAATGTCATGGAGAAGTGGTTTCATATCTATGACTATTTAGCAATTTTCCATAATTTTAATGGAGGATTAATATTCAAATAATAGTAATTTGTGTCCATTGAATTTATTATTATTTATCATCTAATGAACTTTAATTTCTAAGTGACTTTATGCTTGATAACTAATGTGTTTGCTTTTTCTTAAAAAGCTGAATAATTAAAATGATATGATTATAGTTGCAATTGTTTCAAAAGATCATTTTTCCCTTGCCATAGGTTCATCTGTTTTACTTATTTGAAGTGGCTGATAATATTATATATGTCAGCTGTGGAGACTGTATTGCTCAAGATATTTCTGTGTGCCTGCCCCGGCAGTCAACGCCACAGTGTCATGCCTGTGAATTATGTCTGTGAACCAGTTATGGCCGCTGTCACAAAGCACCGCAGCAAACTGGGTGGCTTACCCAACTCGGCTTCCTTGTTTCTTGGTTCTGGAGGCTGGACCTCAAAGGTCCAGGTGTGGTTCCCCCTGAGGCTGTGACAGAGAGAGTCCGCTTGCTCTGCCCTAGCTTCCTGTGGTTTGCGGGCGATCTTCGGTGTTTCTTGGCTCATAGACGTATCAACCACATCTCTGCCTTTATCTTCAGTGATTTTTCTCCATGCTTGTCTCTGTCCGTATTCTCCTTTTTATAGGACACCAGTCTTTTGGGATTAGGGACCATCCCAATGACCCTATTTTAACCTGATTACATCTCTAAAGACCCTGTCTCCCTTCACGAACGCATTGACATCTTCTGGGAATTGGGATGCCAGTGCGTCAGGAAGGGAAAACAGCTTCACCCATAAATGTGTGTGATCTTCTGTCCTTCCCAACATTTCTAAATTTCCTTCAGCATTATTAATGAGCAAATCCTGAGGATGAGCCCTCCTTATCTATGTCTATTCGGAGAAGCACACATGTAGCCTGATTTATGTGCGTATGACACCATTTTTGAACCTGACTTACACTTCCAGCCCTGACCGCCCTTCTGAGCTTCACATTTGTATTTCCACCTGCCTTTTCATTACCTCCATGTGGAATAATGATAGACATCTCAAGCTTAACATGTCCAAAACAAATTTTTGTTTTCTATTTCCTTCCTCAAATGTTCAGCCATCATTCTTTTCCATCTCAGTAAATGTTCCCTTATTCCCCTAAATGCTCAAAAGAGCTGAGTCATGCTGACCTGTCTTTTCACGTTGTCCCTTCTAATATCTGTCCCACTGCTGTATTTGTTTTGCATTGCTGCTGGAACAAATCTCCACAACTCGTGGCTTAAAACAATATGATTTATCTCACTGTTTCCAAAGTTCGACCTTGGTCTCATTGGACTAAAATTAAGGTGTCATCAGGGCTACGTTCCTGTTTGGAGGCTCTGGGGAAGAATCTGCTTCCAAGTATATTAAGGTTGTCGGCCAAATTCAGTTCCACACAGTCCTCGGGTTGAAATGTACTTGTCTTTGCTGGCTGGTGTCTGTGACTCATCCTCAGCTGCCAGGGTTCACCGGTATTCCTTGGTGCATGGCTCCCTCTCTTCATTTTCAAAATCAACAATGGTGGCCTCGAATCTCTCTGGCCTCCTCTCCTGTCTGTCTCTCTGGCTTGAACCAGAGAAAATTCTGGGCTTGTAAGAACTCATGTAACTAAAATGGGCTAATTTGGATCATCCAGGGTAGCCTCCATATTTTTAGGTCAACTGATATGTAACCTTAAGCCCATATTTAAAGTCCCTTCACAGTAGGACTTCCTTGAATGTCTGATTGAATAAAGAGGCACATCTTTAGAGTTATTGTCACAACTCCTGTTATCATGCATGTCCTGTTAGCTCCATTTCAGGACAGTTTTGCTTTTCCTCCGCCACCACTACCACCATATTGCCAGACCCTGTCACCACTTCTGGGTCGTTGCCTTATTCTCCTTACTGAGCACTCGCATGATTTCTGCGAACGATGGTTTTTCAGATCCAAATGGAACTATTTCTTCATAGTGTATATTGTTCCAGATAGTTTCATGTTAAATTAAGTTGATCTCCCTAAAAAAATCTCTGTCAGGTTGTGTCACTTAGATCCCTCAATGGCCTTCTTTTAAAAAAAAAAATCCAAACCTTGAAATTCTCTACATGGCTCTGCTGACTCGGATGAAAGTCTGATCACTTCACTGGACTATTCTATTTTCTTCATAACACGTTTCATCATGAGAAGCCGTCTTATTCATTGAGTGTTGATGTTAATTGTCTGTGATGCTCCATTGGAATGTAAGGCACTTATCTGTTTTCTTAGCATCAAATCTTCAGCTCCTATAACACATTGACATTGTCATCATTTTACATGTTTATACTCCTGTAGAATTTAAATTGCTTTCTCACATAGAACATTTATTTCATAGCACGGGCCTGTCTGTTTTGAGGGTGTCACTGTGCTGGGTACCCTCCCAGACTGGTGAAAGGAACAGTTCCTGATGAAGAGTTCCTGTAGACACAGTGGGGAGTGTAAATATATATTAGACAAGCCATCAGCCCCACAAAATTTGTAGCTTTAATCTTGTTATATTTCTGTCTCCTTTTACTGAAGTAGGCTGGCTGTATGAATGTTACTCTAATTTTATAAAAGAAAGAACTTCTTTTATGACAAGTTGAATGGCTTCCCCCAAGGAACCCTGTTGCTGTCACTAGAACTCAGAGCAGCCATTCCTACTCCAGATTTCGTTCCTAATCACACTAGCATTGGAATTTACCCCACTGTTCTTGAGGCACTGGTAAATGAATGTGCACAGGTAGTCAGTACTTTTTTCCAAAAGTGGATATATATCATCATCATGTTATAGTTTAATGTCTTTTCTTTGTCATTTCTATTACTACCAAACATTCAGTTATATAGAAGGTGCCTGAAAACCAGTGATAGCATACTGCCACACAAAAGGAAACCTTTCCAGGCCAAGGAAGAAGGAAGGTTAGAAAGTTGAGATGATCTTCCGAGGGGTCTGGGGTCACACCTAAGGCTGGTCATTCCTTCTCCAGTTCACCCTAGAGCAAACAGATACTCATTCCTTTACTGCTTGGGACCAAGCTGGCCTGTGGCTCCTCATTCCACATTACCTGTTTCTGAGTCCCCAGAGGAGCAAAGGCAAAAGTAGGTCTCCAAACACTAGAATGAAAGCTACCAAAAATGCCCATGAAAGTGTCTCTCTCATTTCTCCACAGATGCTCTTGGGGTTATAGATGCTTCATTAGTTTCCCACTCAATGCAATCATACCAAAGTAATTGTTTTTAAAGAGGTACTTTCTGAGATCTAGGGACACCAGTGTTTAATTAGGGTCCAGATAATATCAGAGCGTTGGACATACCTGGAGAAGGTGAGCCCCAGGCTTTCCAGGGGAGAGGAGAACTAAGATGTGAAAAGCCAGAGAACACGAAAGCAGGGGGCTGGAGAATGAAGAGTAGATGTAGAGGAGGGGAAGGCACTTGCAAAAAGTGAGGTTTACATGCTGCATGGGGAGACTCAAGATTTGAGGACACACTTTTGCTCAGACCCACTCTTCATGATAGACTTAGCTCGATACTTGACGCAGTGGCTCCCATTCTGGAGGCTCTCTCATCTTTATCAAAGGACAATAATACTTTTTTTGCAGTGGTGAGATTTGGTGCTGATATGGGTAAAGAACTTTTCACAATGCCTAGATCATTGTTACTGTTCAATTCACAGTAGCAGGTACAGTGTTTTTAAATATCCCAAGCTAACTAGATGGCAGTGAAGACATGGGGGCACAAGTAGCCTTAGCAGAATGCTGCCAAAATGAAATACTGCCTTCGTCCCTAAATCTGAACCCCCATAGATTACATTCTAGCAAATGAGACTTCAAAGGTAAAAGGAGAAGCAGCCTATGAATATGCATGCCTGCCTAACGTGCAATAGTGAGTTTCTGCAGTCTTATTTCCACCACGGTGCATGAGAGTAAAGCCATAAGCACCTTTGAAGTTTCAGAATATGCCCTAATACTATCCATTTTTCAATTGCAAATGAAAATATCTAATCCATCTGTCAGGACATGACTAAATGCTTACTATGTTCAAGTCACTGTAAGAATAAATAAAATGATTTGTTTAAAAGAGATAAAATTGAGTTTCTGGAAGAATCTGGAACAGATGTCACATATTGAATATTTCCAAAATAAAGATGGACTGTAAGCTATGTGAAGGTGGGGCCACTTCTGTCTTTGTTACTGCTCTTCAGGGTAGTACCTGCAGAAGATAGGCATTTAATAACTGTCAAATGGAGGGAGGGAAGGAGGGAGGGAGTGAGGGAGGAAGGAAGGAAGGAAGGAAAGAAGGGAGGAAGGAAAGAAGGGAGGAAGGAAGGGAGGAAGGAAGGAAGATGAAAACAGACTTCTCAAAGTATTTAACAATTTGTTGTGCTATGTAACTGACATCTGTGTAGTATATGTATTATCTATCATGAACTCAGCTGCTGACCGTCTACATTGACTTTTATTTTTGGAGAAAATAATCTTTCTGGCTGTTACATTTTGCATTAAAAAATATTATAGAGCCGAATACAGCACATGTGTAATTAGTCATGTACTATGCATTCCTTTAGGGCCTCTGGTCTCTTTCACTTTCAAAGCATAGACATATATGAGAGGGTAATCTTGGTTCCTTAAAACAGGGTTTTTCACAGGTCCTGATAACACCAACAAGGGATCCTAAAGTTGGAAACCATCAGCTGCTGCCACTGTGACATGTAAAATGATAATGTGCATTAGCTAATCATGTTTGTTGCATGGTATGGTTCAGGTTAAATGCGTATACCTAGAATCTATTTTGGAAACTAAAATCGATGACTTCCATATTTATCGCAGAAGTAGGTGACCACCTTTTTAATATACAAAATGCAGATGAAAGTGTGTTCAGTAGATGTCTGAAGTCATGACATTTCTACTTATATTCTGATGGTGAGTGCACACTGCTTTGTGGAGCTAGAGACATAAAGGCTCAACAGTTTGGTTGGTAAGATATGCACTGTGAAGAACCCTCATCTAAATGCTTTTTTCTCTGTAATAGTGTAGAGAAAAGCTCAAGGGGCATTTTTCATTTTGAATTATCAAATGATTAATATATATGTATTTATCAAATTAATTTAATAGATCATCTCACAGTGTTGCAATGTTCAGGATTTATTCTGTGATTGATTTTAGGCTACTATGGCATGGGAGAATTCTAAAACAAGGATTGCTTCAATCTACCATTATACATCAGTGTTTGTAGCTTGGGAAATGAAATGATTGCTGGGGGGGGTTGTTAATATTTAAAGAGAAAGTGAAACTGTCTCTTGGTTTCTGCCTTTCTCAAACCTGAATGCTGTAAGGTTATTCTATTAGTGCCCCCATTGCCTCAGTGAGTCACTCCTCCATCTGGACACTGGATGAGACGCTCTGATCTCCACGGCCAAAGGGCAGCGCCCTTGATTCTTGCGGTGTCTGCCAAGAAAGTGTTTGAACAGTGCTATGTAATGCCACCATGCTTATTATGCACACTGACACATGTCCACGGGGAACTTGCCTGTAAAGTAATATTCATTTGTGTTGCTTTGGACTCTTCCCAGATGACAAAAATCAGAGAACTGTTGTTTGTACCAACAGTGAAAAAAAAAAGACTTCTAATTTTTCTCTAACTATAATTTTCTAATTATGATAATGTTAATATTGAAGTGGTGATACTAATGTATTGTTCTGAGCCATTTACAATATTAAAAATAAAATTACTACAGTGGCATATGTTACAATAGTGAAGTAGATAAAAAAGAAACTCTACCAATTTCCATAACAAGAGAAACGGAATTTCACAGTGTCTCACATCCCTCTATTATTAAAGGGCCTTAATTACTACACCCTTGGAGGGGTGTTCCTGCCTGCCTGAGCCTTGGGAACAAAGGATAATAGGAAGGGGTCTCCTTTTCCCACTTGGCAAAACCTCCTAGAGAGTTGGGTAGGGAGAGTGGG
Source organism: Carollia perspicillata (assembly GCA_004027735.1). NCBI lineage: Eukaryota > Metazoa > Chordata > Mammalia > Chiroptera > Phyllostomidae > Carollia > Carollia perspicillata. The sequence continues at coordinate 24,544 of PVKM010014382.1, forward strand.
GTTAAAGGAGTTCAGGTGAATGTTTTGAAACATTGCATTAAGTGCTTTCTTTAATGAGCATTATCTCTGTATATTTTAATATTTGCCTGAGTATTTTTTGTAATTAGCTTGCTAATTTAACTTCCAAAATAAGAACTTTGATATAAATTAGCTCTCTGTTATTAAATTCATAATATATTTCTGGTTTCATATAATTAATATCTAATTAAACAATTATTAAGATCAAAAGTGATAATTTATGTAAAGTCATTTTGTAAACTATAAGACAACAGATATATTTATGTGGTTATTATTATGATATATTCTCCTTTAGAGAAGTGTGAGTTATTAAAAATCTTAATGACTTGTGAGAAGTGAACAATTAAGTATTAACAGTTAAATCTAATGAAGTAATTTCCATAAACTCACAATGACCAAGGGTGTTCTAATAGACCACATTAAAATTTAGAAATCTAAATTTTATTTTTAATGACTTGAATTAAATCTGTTCTTGTTGTGATGCCACTTTCATTCAGGGAATTTTCTGCACAATGAAATAAATTTCATATATAGCAATATTTCATTTTCTGTAGCATTATAAGAAGGAGTCTAAAAAACAGAGGGTGGGTAGCGGAATAATACCATTTCAGTCAGGTCATAAAGAGAAAATAGCTGCAAATCATGCTATGAAAAAAGGAAGCAACATATTTATGAGACTAGCTTTCCTTCAGTTATCGTATGCGTTGCTCAGCATTATATACATGTGAAATGTAATGTGTGTTCTTGTTCATACAAGTATTGATATAAATACACATTCACATAATTCACATCCTTTTCTTTCAGAGGCGAGATAGTCTACAATATTTCTACGTCCATATATAGTGTTACTGAAACAGAGTATCACTCATAATGTCCTTGCTGCTTGACACAAGTTGAATTACTTACTGTACTTTTAGATTTGGAATTCTTTACATGCTGTTTCTTTAGCTATTTATCTGTGAACTTTCCGTCTCCGCGGTAGACAGGCCCTCGTGGACGCCTTCACAATAGTGTCCCTGCCGCATGTCCATCGCCGCTACTCTCACTCCCTCCAACTTCTGCACCATCACTGCTGGGCGAATCGCTGCCTTTGCTCCCCCGACCAAGCCTGTCCGGACCAACACTGCCTGGAAGTGGTCTGCCCAGTCATTTTGAAATACGATTTCCTGGAATAGTCTTCATTTTAAAAGATATGTGTACACATACTGGTTCAGATATTGACATATTTTTTTTCAATTTGGAAAAACAAAATCTATGATAGATTTAATATATTGGTAGAATATATTTGGTGCCTGTTAGACATAGATATTTTTAATAGTTTTGGGGATGATCCAAATATCACTTAGAATATAAATATCAACAAATGCTTTTTACACAGTGATGCAAAAAAATTTGCTCACATATTGATATAGTAATGTAAACATGTAATCCTCTTAGAAGATAAATACCTCACTTATTGTCTTAGATATCTAACGTCAATCAATCGATGACTGATGGACCAGTGAAAACACAAGTCGTGTGCTTTAACTGTGGGTCATTTCTGCTCAGTTTTGTATTTATATCTGTGCTTCAGAATTGGATAACGAACATTTATGCATTTGTGATCCCAATATTCGGGATTTCCTGAAAGTAGGTACTCTGATGCGTTTTTGAGCCACTTCTTAGTTTTGACGTTCCTCGGCATGTAGAGCATCACCATGCTGGCAATAGAACATCCTCAGAATATCGGAAGAAACTTGCATCTTTGAGATCCCCATGTTTCAGTGAGATCCTCAAGAAATTGGGTAGCTATTTCCATGTGCCAGTTCTTATGAAAATAATAAACTTTGTGGCCTATGAACCCCAATGGAATGGCTAAACTATATTTCATTAATCCCTTTTCTATTGCCTCGATCCATCACTGAATTGTACTCTCAGGCATAAGTGTCACAATTGATCCACATTGGCCTCATAGACAAGCAGAGCTTCTAAACTTTTTGGATTTTAGGAACTAGCAAAAATAAAACATAAAGCAAAAACAACAAAAACACTGAAATCTTTTGCCAGCCATGGATATCACATTTTGGGGAAAATTAGTATATAAAAAACTGGTGGCAAGTTAAAAATTCCATTCACAAATGGGGTTAATGACAAAAAATTTCCAAAAATGGCCATTAAATAAGTATAGCTAAGTATGTTGCTGAACTTCTACAGAAAGTTTTAGAAGACACAAGCTTCCAAAAGGATGTATTAGAAATAAACTCATTTGAGATAGAACTTGCTATGATAGTTAACTTTTCTCCTTTAACACTGAGCTGTTTCAGTTTTCCAGAATTGCTGGAGCTTTCTGATCTGTTAAAGCAGATGGGCCCATACATTTTAGTTGTTGCTATAGACACACTACTTACTTTTGATATTTATGAGCCAGTCATTAGTGGATGTTAACTCCAATGAGTATTAAAGTTTTACATTTACACTTACTGGTGAAATGTTTTGCTCAAGTCCTATACTTTTTATAAATTATCATGGTGCCTGAAAAGAGGCATTTCCAGCTCTTGGTCTTCACTCTCTCTGTTAAAAGGCTGTAAAAATAATAGCTACTTCCTCTCTCCCCTCTACTCGTAACCTTTCCATAGGAGGTTTCATGAAGAGGAAAGTGATTTGTGTTTCCTTTGATTCAATGAAGTGGAACTAAATCATCCAAATGTAAGCAGTAAAGGCTTTTTACATTTTTATATACAATATGGACCTTAAATGACCTTTAAAATAATAAGCAAAACCATAGCTGGTGAAGGATTACTTAGTAGGTAGATTGGAAGGGGATAGCTTTGGGGTGCTGGCTCCCCTAGGAACCTGGCTGATTCTTAGGGCTGGAATTACTCTTCATAGACCTTTCGTTCTTGGTTGGGGTACAGGTGTAGACAATCTGATTTTTCATAGTTGTACAAACCCTGTAAGAATGTGATGTTATGATTTTTAGGCATGACTCCTGGAAGACAAACTTTAAACCTCACAAATGATCATAGGTCTTTCTATTGGTTTAGAACACCACTTCTGAAGTCAAACTTCTTAAGTTCAAATACAGGTTTTACTACTTGCAATCTGTGCTATTCGGGGCAAGTTATTTAATCCCACTGAAACTCTTTCCCCGTCTATAAATGACATTAAAAACTTGCTCCATGTAGATAGGCAGAAACAATGGTAAAATTCCACTCTACATTTAAGCTGCTTTTTTAGTACGACAGAAATGGCACTTATTCCTTATCACATAAAAGGCAGTTCAGGGGTGTGGGATGCACGTTGTTGTTATCCAGTGGTGAGTTACCTATTTAGTATAATGCCACCTGTTCTGATTGTCATTATTTGTTCAGATTCCAGGGTGCTTAATTATAAATTGAGGATAATCACATTATTGACAGAGGCGAAATTGTGAACTTAGAAAAAGAAATAGTTAACATAGACCTGAGTGTTAAATTTTCATCCCATCTGTCAGACGCCATGAAAAGTGTGAAAGTGCCAAGGAAACATTTCCAGGTGGGCTGGAGTTAGGAAGAGAGCAACGTCCTTATTTAGGAGATTTTAGGAGGTGTAAGCACAGCCTCTGTGTACCCAAACAAACACTAATTTCAATATGCAGCATTCATTCTACAACCAACTTCAGTTGTATCATAGAGACAAGGCCTCCATCTTCCGGACACCATGTTTGGGAAATGTTCAGAAACAGAGGTGTATTCCGAACATCTTCTAGAAAATTTTTCAAAATTCTCAGAAAAGAATGTAACATTTTGACAAGCAATAAGGCACTAAGCCTGTTGTGATTCACATCTGTTTAACATACAATGTTAACAGAACCTGCAAGCCAAGTCCTTTTATATTAAAGATCAATTTGCACTTGTTTAGGCTTGCTCCTTACACATCCAACCCCAGCATAGGACAGAGAACAAACTTAGCGATTGTCCACAGGCAGCCTGGAGGAAGGAGAACAAACATACTACGGCTCGTGAAAGACTGATGACCAAATATTTACATACTGCTCTCAGTTTTAAAAAATGTTGACAAACAAAAAGTATAAAGAGAGCAGTGGAGCCTAGAATTACAGGCATGCCAGCCATGTGGATTCTGTACGTCTGTCTGTAATCCCCCTCTCCGTGACAGTACCAGCAGCCATAGATAGGCTTTTGTAACTTCCTAAGTCACTAGGTAAATCTTGGAAGTTAGAGGACAGGATGTTCCAGACTAAATGTTAGAAATAGTGACACTACCCAAGGATTTCATATCCTGCAGGGAATCATTATACCAAAATATTTATGTAGTTACAATTGGTCACATTGAAATGTGTCATGGTTTTAAGAATTTATTCATGTTTGTGAATTACACCCCTGTGATTTCATTGAACCTTAGTGGGTTTTTTTTTTTTCAAAGAAAATGCTTTTAAAGTATTCTCCTTGGCTAGTGGTTTAGCCAAACACATTGTGCGAAGAACTTAAAATGCTTAGTCATGTGCGCTTTCTTATTGGTATTCCTTAGGTGTCTCAGCCTAGGGCCATGACGTAATACCTAAGTCCGGCCAGAGACACAGGGCGCACTCTGTTCTGACAGAGTATTA
>PVKM010014383.1:0-29099 GCA_004027735.1 Carollia perspicillata
TGTTGAACACTTGAAACATAGCTGGTGCCACTGAGCAACTGAGTTTTTTTACTTTATTTCAATAATTTAAATTTTAATAGCCTCATGTGGCTGGTCGCTTCTGATGGAGAGTGCATATCTAGCCCCTCAAGCCAACTTTCTGTTCTTTATCATGTCAAATCAAAAACCCTGTTCAGAACCTTGCTATCTACAGGTTTTTAAAAATATCTGGCTCCTTCTGCTCCATCAGATCTCACCTCAAATATTACCTTCTCATAAAGGTTTTTCCCCAATAATCTTATAAAAGAGTCTTGGGACTCCATATGCATATATGCATTGTGTAACTCACTATCACACTACCCTGTTCTATTATATTTGTAGTGTTTATCACTACCCAACATGGCTTGTTCACTCACTTGTTTTTTTTATTTATGATTTATCTTCCTTCATTAGGGTCTAACTGCCGTGCGAACAAGGACCATGAACATCTTTGTCTGTCTACCTCCAATGACCAGATGAGTGCTCAGCATGTAGGAGAAGCTCCAAGCATACTTGCTGAGGAAATACTTGATGAACTAATGAATGAATAAAGTCAATGAATAAATGATGAAAGAAAAAAATTTCACAACCTCTATTATCCTTTAAAATCCTAAGTTCTCCACATATTTTTACATATACTTTGCCAGATCCCTCAAAACCTTGCGTGCCCAGACTCTGCTGCCTAGAGTGGACCAGCAGGCAAAATCATGCAAACGGCACTTTTTACAGAATGTTGCTTTTTAAATAATGGCTACATAAATTACTCATTTATAAGAGAAACACGTGTTTTTTGAAGCTTTATATTGATTGTCAGATGAAATGTCTATACTCCACAGCAGTTTTCAGTTAGGAACACGGAAAAGGCAGTTTAAGCATATGCTAGGTAACGAGGCGGCTGAGAAATCCGGAATTAGGAGACGTCTGAATGTAAGTTACTCACATTGTAATCTGTGATATAGTCTCCAGTTGTAGGGGGGGATAAGCCTGCCTACTGAGGAGGCAAGAAATCCTGGGCCTTGAAGGCAAGACACAGAGTACATGAGTCAAGCAAAAGAACATGAATGCATTTATTATATATCTGTTTATTTATATTTGTACATTTATTGTATATCTGCTATATGGGTATACGAATAGCAAAATACTATAAATAGTATGAGCTCTAAAGTTGCTTATATTACTATTTTTAAAAGAATTTGTTTATTTATCTTTAGAGGGGAAGGGAAGGAGAGAAGAAGAGAAATGTCAATGTATGGTTGCCTCTCGTGTGCCTTCTACTGGGAACTGGCCTGCAACCCAGGCATGTGCCCTCACTGGGAATCGAATTGTGATCCTTTGGTTCACAGGCCTGCACTCAATCCACTGAGCTACACCAGCCAGGGCTATTATTTTAAAGAGTTTTATTGAAATAAACTTTGATTTCACTGCTTAGCACCACCAGCCCATCAAGTTTAGTGAAATCTTTTTGTGGTGATTCAGTCTTGTAGTGTGTGAGATCCATCATTTTCACTTGTATGTGTATAAATGGTGGTGGAAATATGGGGGTAGCACTGAATGGCAACTGATTTCTGTTCACTAACAATTACTTTAAAAATAACCCTGGTCCAGGTGACTCAGTAGATTGGATCATCGTCCTGTGCACCGAAAGGTTGCAGGTTTAATTCCCCATCAGGGCACATACCTAGGATGCCGGTTCCATCCCGTGGGGTCATGTCGGGGAGTGAGCTGATCAATGTTTCTCCCTCACATCGATGTTTCTTTCTCTCGCTCAAATCAGTAAGCATATCCTTGGGCGAGGATTAAAATTTTTTTAATAATAATCCTAATCTCAAAATATAAACAATATGTTGGTTAAAGCCTGAGAGTTAACCTGGTCTTATTTTTTTTCATATTAAAAAAAAATCTTCACTTGAGGATATGTTTATTGATTTTAGAGAGAGAGGAGGGGAGAGGTGGGGGGAGAGAGCAAAATGTCTATGTGAGACAGAAATATGGATCGGCTGACTCCCCCACATGACTGGACTGGGGTCCGAATCTGCAACCTAGGTATATGCGCTGACCTCGGGTGGAACTGCAACCTTTTGTGCGCGGAACAAAGGTCCAATCACTGAACCACCTGGTCAGGGCTTTCATTTTTTAAGACCATCCACTTAAAAAATATTATCTTCCACTGCACTTTGGATGGAGCCAGAGAATAATATTTTTAAAAATCAAAGAAATTAATTTTTTTTTGTTGGGAAAGAAGGTGGCCAGAAAGCAATACTAGGGGAAGGGTTCACAGGGATTTTCAGTAACATTATCTTCATGAATAATTTACAGCCCATATTCACTACAGTCTACAAAAGTGGGCCTCTTTATTAAAAGAAAACCTCAAGTACTATTTCATGAACAGAAATGAATTTTACTAAAATGTAAAAGGAATATGTAATAGTATTAAAAATATGCTTTAGGGAAGAAGTAGAACAACAACAACAAAAATACACTGCCTGCCAAGTAAATTACTGATAAATTGTCCAAGACTCAGCCCTTACTGACTTCATGATCAAATATCTCATTTCTACAGCTGCTACTAATGGGCAGGCCATCCTAAAATATTAGAACTTAAGGATGATTTGCATTTTTAGAGCATATTTATAGAGAAACATTTGAGGGGTGCTTGATAGAAAGGAAAATGCAACTATAGACTATTTCTTTTGATATTCCAACACCACTGAGTTTTAAAATTAGTTTTTATTTTACCATCAGAAGTTACAATAGCACCAAAACTATCGCTTTTTGTGCATATGCTAGCAAGATGCCAGGACAAATTTTATATATAGCCCAGAAACATCTTTGATCTGTGAAATTAATCCTCTTTTATATGAAACTTACCAGTTTATCTAAAGGTTAACAAAGTGTTTTGAGCTTCCTTATCATTTTGGACGACATTATAATCAGCCAAATGTTTAGAATTAGGGAATTGGTGAAAGAAGAGATAAAAAGAAAATATAGAGATAATTTAGTAATTGAAAACCTACCCTGAGTAATCTAACATCCACAGCTCTTTTCCTTTCAAATTAATGTAAGGAGAAAGCACATTTAAAAATAGAATAAAGTTATAAAGTGGACTCAAACTCACTCATAAAAGGAATAAATTATACGATTCTAGGAATATTCTAACACAACACCTATCAGGGACTTTGTAGTTTCTAAATAGTTTTATATTTATTATCTTAATCTTCATATGACCCAGAGGAATGAAATTTGCTCAAGCTCATAAAACAGCAAAGGCAGCAGAATCCAATTTTCCTGATTGTTGATTCCCAGACTTGTTGTTAATTGATACAAGATATAATCCCCCCAAATAATTCTCATTGAAGAGAATTTAGAAGTCACCTTCTGTCTTTGACTTGATCAAAATTTACACCTTAAAATTTTCAGAAATCCCACTATGTTTTTTAAATTTTTAATTGCGTTATAATTCACATATCATAAAATTTACCCCTTTGACTTAAGTGTAAAATTCAGTGGATTTCAGTATTTGCAGAAAGTTGTGCAACCGCCATTATTGTCTAGTCCCAGAACCTTATTGTGAAAACTATTCCTGTTAGTATTCACTCCCCATCCCCCTTTCCCCTCGCCCCTGGCAGCCACTATCTATTTTCCATCTCTGTGGATTTACCTGTTCTGAATCCTTCATATAAATGAAATCGTATTATATAATATGCAGCCTTTTGTGTCTGACTTCTTTCATTTGGCATGTTTTCAATGTTCATCCATTGTGTAGCAAGTATTGGTACTCATTTCTTTTTATGGCTGAGTAATATTCCATTGAATGGATATTCCACTGAATCATTATCAGAGTTCTTTATATATTTTGATACCAGTCCCTTATCAGAGATGATTTGCAAATATTTTTTTCCATTCTATGGGCTGCCTTGAACTTTCTTGCTGAAATTTTTTAAAGCATAAAAGTTTTAAATTTTAATGAAGACCAACTTTTATATATTTTTTCTTTTGTTGCTTGTTCTGTTGGTATTATATCTAAGTATTTTACAGTTTTACTTCTTACATTTTGGTCATCTATCCATTTTGAATTAATTTTTGTATGTGGTGTGATGTTGGGGGTGGATGATAGTTATCCCAACACAATTTCTTGAAAGATAATTTTTTCCTAATATAATTGTCTTGGCTCCTCAATACCTTTGAGAAACAGATAAGAGAGAGTTCTTAATCTTAATCTTAATCTTCAACATTATATGTCAACTATATCACAATAAAACTGAAAAAATAGAAAGCATTGAAAAATATCTGCTTTTTCTCAAATATATTTCCCAATTCTGCTTTTGAAGAAATGTAAAATAAGAATTTGTTACTTTCTCTACATAGAAACCTTTAAAATATTTGAAATCTTTATGAAGCTTTATTTACTTCAAGAGAGAAGTCCCCAGTTGGTAGAACAATTTATTGGTCATGTGAATTTTGACCCTTCAATATTCTTGTAGCCTTCATGCCTGTGTATCAGCATTGTTCTGGAATGCTGGTTTTGCAGACACAGAGGGCAAAGAGAGACCAAGGAAAAGGGTAGACCACTCCAGATTGACAGGTGGCAAGTTTGATGAGCAAGGAAACTTACATACAAGGCTTGTCTTGAGCAGCCACAAGACAAGTAGATCTCCTTACCTGCCTGCCAGAACTGTAAAAGTTTACTCAGAGTCCTTTACCGGGGTCAGTCACATATACCATCCTGATGATCTCAACAACATTTTTTCCTCTGTGGCTGTGTCTTTGGGGCAGCTTCTAGTGCAGGGAAGGCCCAAGAAAGCATATTCCAAGGACTGAAATGAGAACCTTCTGATTGCCTGGGTTCAGCACCCAGGTCAGTCAGAAATCACATCCTATTGATGACTTCCTCCATTAGTAATTCATATAAACTATGAGAATTCTAAAAAAAATAGATTATAGCAAGAGAAAGCCCTCTCATTATGTGTTATGAATCTTTCATTGTGCACTTTCATCAAAAACAAGGGTCTCCCAGGTAAAGCAGCATTCCTAGTAAGGTATGTTTAGAGTTTGAAAAGTATATTTGATAGAATACTAATCAGCAATTAAAAGGAAAACTTATTGATACACACACTAACTTGGCAAAATCTCCAGCGAATTATGCTGAGTGGAAAAAAAGTCAATCCCCAAAAGTCACATACTGTACGACACCAGGTATGTAAAAGTTTTGAGACGAATGACAATTATAGAAATAAAGAGCAGACTAGTGGTTCGCAGAGTTCAGGGAGGGGGTTGAGTGGGAGGAAGTGTGTGGTTTGTAAAAGCACAGCCGGAGGGACCTTTGCTGGGCTGACGGTGTGCTCTACCTTGAGAGTATCGATGCCGACATACTGCGTGTGATACTGTACTCTAGTTTCCCCAGATGTTAAAATTGGGGGGACTGGGTGCACAGGCTTCTCTGAATTATTTCTTACAACTGCATATGCACCTACAATATCAAAAGAAAAAAGTATATTTTACATTACCTCTCATACTAGTAAAAGGGAGAATCACTATTCTTTCTGTGCTTAGTTATGTCATTTAAAAAATGTAATGGCTTTCTCTGTATTATTCACACATTGGGATTCTTCTGATATTTGGGTAATTTATTTTGAAATAATCTGCTATATATCATGTAAATAAACTACATGTATAACTAAAAATATAGAAAATAAAATAGTTTCATATCTTGGTTATTATATTTTGTCCTAAAAATACTTATAGTTTTATGGTTTCCTTTCCAAGATGGCTTATAGACATTGTTCACTATGAAATATATGAAACAGGTGAAGTGGATATGAGGATCCAGTTTGGATAGATATAGAAACAGAGGCACAGGTACTTCAGGGGACTCATTTAAGACACTCCACAGTTTAGTCTGTATTCCAGGCCTGTGGATGCCATAATTTAGAAATTACACACTTTTATCTTTAGGTAAATGTAGCTAAAGAATGCTGGCACTTTACTAGTTATCCTACACTCCTTCCACTTACAGTGCTCTTTTTATTTGTAGTTGCAGTGGATCTTACAGAATCTAGGACTACTTGTCTCCTAAGTCCTTGCCTCCCCCAAAGGGCAATCTCATTTGTGACCATGCCATTTCTGGTGGCTTGAAATCAATAACTATGTTGTAAGAGTGTAGAGAAAGTTTTAAAATGCAGCATTAAAAATAATTACCAGTAGAAAGTGTAGAAAAGAAGTAATCTGTGTCTACAGATAACTCTTATTTATTCTTAAAGACTTAAACACAAATACAAAAAGCTAAAAACCTATCATTTCACCCACTAATATGAAGTTTAGAAAAGCAGGTGTTGTCTGGGCTTTTCAATCTAATGAATATTTCACATTCAGGTACCAAGAAAAGAGTGCCATGTTAGTTCATCTGAGTTGTTCTCTGACTAAAACTGTGAGGCTTTTTTTTTTTTCATTCTACTGGAACCACACAGCTATGGTAACTTTCCACAGAAATGGCAAATTACATACAGAGCTTAGGCTCAATGATTTCCTTCAACCAAAATCGAGAAATGGGGTGTTCTGATCTCAGTAAGAAGAGTAAGCGACGCCTGGAAGAAAGCACCGCGGTTCTTCTTCCATTCCAGAAAAGGAGTGCCTCTAAATAAATCCAGGAATGTGTACATGTTCTCTGATAACCACCCTCCTCTCCTTGACCTAATCTTTATATTGATTTTATTATTTTTTGTCACTTTTTTTCTTGTTTGAGGACCTAGTTCACTTACAACTAAGAGTACATTTGAAATTCTTGCTCTCATTTTTGTGATTATAATGAATGCATTACTTGTGAAGTTAGGGGGACACATAATTAAGTGATCTGGAAGTTATAGGTAACATATAGCTAAACAGTCAAGGAAAACTTCAGATTATTCTAAATTAAAACAATTATTATCATTCACTATGTATCCTATTTCATTTCCTACCCCAAATATCAATTATTCATAGGACTAAAGAAAAGCCCAGATAAAAAACCCTTGAAATACAAGTCATTTCATCACCTTATATACATACTGGAGCAGTTCCTTCATAATCCTAATTATATAAGTTTATTAAGAAAGGGAATTTATTTCTCATCCACAAATACAAGTATATTCCAATAAGAACATTACACAAACAGGTGTTTTGCTTTGCTATCTCATAAAATGAGAGTTTAGGATAAAATTTTAAAGCAATCTATCTGAATTTTCTCCCACAGAAATGTTAATCATCTTCCTGAAATTTCCATGTGAATTATTTTTCTAGAAATTACTAAGAAGCCAATATTGCTACCCAACTGGAAGCAGATTGTAAAACACGAAGATACATCCTTAACCTTATAAAAGTGCCCTGGAATGTTTAATGAGCAGAAGTGGTCAGAACCTCAGGCACACAGCTCATCCAATAGGTGGTTCTGCAGCCCAGGGCTCCATAACCCAGCGCTGGGAGTTGGCTCTGGACCACTTTGGGATGGAAGAGGGCCACCTACTGAATCACCACCACCACATCCTGCAGCATCTTCCATCCAAGTCTTCCCTGGGCCCACCCCTGATGAACTCCCAGGGTCTGAGCAGATCACGGCTTTAGAGTACTTCATTACAAACTTTGAAAGTCCAGCCTCTGGTTTTCATATTGCATTTCAAGATCAACATGCTTATTAGCAGAAGTATATTTTTTACTTTAAAATTTTATAACACTTTTTTTCCACTGAGAAATTCAAAGCAGGCTACTGAACTTCATTACCACACAGGCAGAAATCCTCACAACACCTCTATGAAGGAGGGTGTGTGTGTGTGTGTGTGTGTGAGAGAGAGAGAGAGAGAGCAAGAGAGAGAGAGATCACCATCACCCCCTCTTACAAAAGCCCAATCCTTAATAATTAATGAATGAAAAGACATCTTGAATCCAGTGGTCACTGGGAGTAATTGACACATATTTTCTCAGCTGCCTCTAAATTAAAATGGTAATAATTTAACCAATATATTTGGGCTGTCAGCTAAAATAAGTTCCCTCTTGCACCCAAGCAGTAGAACTAAGTGGGATCTGAACAGACTACTCTCTGTTACCACTTGATTGCAGAAAACTCACAGGTCGTGCTCAGTTGTGTAACTGAGTAGCTCAAGTCCTGCTCGCATTTAAAACTGCCTTTCTCTGTCCTCACTGAAGAGATCCTGAAAATTGGGAGGACATGGGTTGTATTTGTTTTCCTTTATTTAATTTCCTCTGTCCTCGGGCCTTCCTCACATAGAAATTTTTGGTGTCCACAGGATGACATAAAATATAAAATAAAATAAAGAACACTTTGAGTGATAAAAGCAATGGAGTTGTGCCATTCTGGTATAATTCATACCTTGGCACAGCAGTTCGTGGCCTCAGATCTCATGCCCCTCCAGTGTGGGGGGCTTTCTCTCCACACTATCCAGCAAACAATTCTCAAATGACAGCTGGTTTTCCTACAATTCAACTCAACTCTGACACTGTCTACCTAGACATAGCATCATTCCTACAAGGCATCCCCTACCCCCTACTATAGACACCAGTGGAAAGCCCAGGTTATCACCTGTGCTTCTGAACAACCAGCTATAGATTGAAAATTTCAAATGATTTCCTCCTTATAATCAATTAATTTGTTATAGAGGCTCACAGAACTCAGAGAAACATTCTACTTATTAGTTTACCAATTTCTTATAAAAGGATATAACTCAAGGATAGTCAAACAGAAGAAATGCACAAAGCAAGGTATGTAGAAAGGGCCAAAGTTTCCATACTTTCTACCAGGGTGCCACTCTCCCCAGCTTCCCAAGCACGTTCATCAACCTCCAAGCCCTTTCCTTTTCAGTTTTTATGGTGGCTTTATTGCATGGGCATGATTGATTAAGTCATTGGCCATTGGTTACCGATTCAACCTCCAGGCTTTGTCCTCTCCCTGGAGGTCAGGGAGCGGAGACTGAAAGTTCCAATCGTCTAATCACATGGTTGTTGTTCCTGGCGACCAGCCCCATTCCTAGGTGCTTTCCAAAAGTCACCTTATTAACATAAAAGGCTTCTTCATTGCTCTTGTCACTTAGGAAATCCAAGAACGTCAGGAGCTCTGTACCAGAAATGGGATGAACACAGAATATATCTTTCATATTATAAATCACAATATCACAGCCCTCATTTATAACAAACACCCCCTCAATTGTACACACCACTAACTTCTTATCGCTAATCTATGCCTGGGGACTTTCTCTGGCTGTGGAAAGAGAGAGACTGACTGCCACCCCTTTGTACAATCAGTAACAGGTAGGAGAACAGATTAACTTCAAGCAGGGCAGGAGTGGATCTGGGCAGTGCAAGAGGTGAACTACTGTAGATATTAGTGTCCCGCCAATCAGCACTCACTCTCCCTGAACATGTATACAGCCTCTTTTTGTAAACACGTGTGCCTACCTACATAGGGTCTTTCTTTAGCCACAGGTCCATGCTCAACCAACACTTGACACAGGCAGAAGCTATGTCCCTGGGAGTCAGTCCTCAGTCAATAACAGTACGAACTATAAATTAACACTTTCTTACCCCTCAGGTGAGGGAGTTGAGAGATAGTGCTCTGCACTGTGTTTCTGAAGCTCCCAATGAGATTGAGCTTCAGCTGCCCATTGATGGCCAGGAAACCGCCATTTAATGAACCTGCTTGCTGTCCTTTCTTTCCTTGTTTCACTTCCACCAGTGCATTCTGAGGGTTGTTTCCCAAATAAATTCCTTACATTCAAATCCTTGTCTCCAGGTTCACTTCTTGGGGTTCCCAGCTTGAAATAATCACCTTTACTTTACCAAAATAAAGTTCACAGGTAAGGTAACCTACCCACCTGGATAATTTCAAAAATCTGTATAATCTTCCAGTTTTGATATAGAGAAGAAAGCTCACACCTGTTATGATGGATATTTATAAAAAAAAAAAAAGGCAAGAAATAACAAATGCCAACCAGGATATAGAGAAAAGGGAACACTTTTGCACTGTTGGTGGAAATGTAAATTGGTACAGCCACTAGGAAAAGCAGTATGGAGGTTCCTAAAGAAATTAAAAATAGAACTTTCATATAATTCAGCAACCCCACTTCTGGTTAAATATCCAAAGGAAATGAAACCATTATCTCAAGGAGGTATCTGCACTCTCATGTTCATTGCAGCATTATTCATAATAACCAAAGTCCAGAAACAACCTAACTGTCTATCAGTGGAGGAATGGGTAAAGAAAATGGGGTAATATAACCCTGACCAGTGTGGCTCAGTTGGTTGGGCATTGTCCCTACAAAGTGAAAGGTTGCCAATTTGACTCCTGGTCAGGGCATGCACCTGGGTTGTGGGTTCAGAGAGGCAACCAGTCAATGGTTGTCTCCCTCTCTTTCTCATTCCCTTCTCCTCTCTCTAAAAATAAATAAATAAAATCTTTTTTTTAAATGGGTTAATATAATACAATAAACTATTGTTCCACCTTTAAAAAGAAGTTATTCCTGTCATTGGTGACAACGTGGATGAAGCTTAGGGGCATTATACTAAATGCAGTAAACCAGGCAGAGAACAACAAATACCGTACAGTGTCACTTACACGTGATATCTGAATAAATAAATAAGTAAATAAACAAATCATGTCCAACCAAAATAGAAACAGAATGTAGAACAGGTAGTTGCCAGGGGCTGGGAGGTGAGGGAAACATGAACAGGTTGATCAAAGGGTACAGACTCCCAGTTATGAGACGGATGAGGTCTGAGGATCTGGTGTGGAACATGGTGACTGCATTTGGTGACACTGTGGGGTGTAACTGAAGTTTGCTAAGAGCATGGAACCTAAATGTTCTCACCAAATAAAAGGAGGGGGGAGCTTAAATATGGGAGGGGGTGGGTGTGTTAATTAACTCAATGACTTTAAATAGCGTTTTGTTTGTCATTTATACCTCATTGGAGTAAAAAATATAAAGAAGAAACATTTATTACTTAATATGTATTTCAATATGCAAGTTATCAAGTATTTTCACTGAAGAGGATAATGAAATTTTACCTATAACACCAACCGACATGAATCTCAGAAATATAAGTGTAGACTGATGCAGGTATAACTTATTGGGTGTTCAAATACCATGAAAATGTCTCCTGAAATGGTAGACAAGTTACTCAGAATATAGTGCTCCCTGTTTGTATGCAGTAGTTGCAGTTAAAGTGGAATAAAAGGGGGGGGAAGGGTTTTAACATCTCTTTAGTGTATCAATTAAGGACATCCGGAGGGTTCAGCTCACAGACAACGCTATAGCAAATCTGCTGCTTTACGTATGATCCCCAGTCCACAAGCTGGACTCGCTGTGTGCTGGCATGGCTGGCATTGGCTTCCAAGAGCTGCTTCTATGCACTCTCTTCAGCTCATGTAGGGACATCACGCTGCGAGCTTGAAATCAGCAGTGGATAGAAGTACTTTACCCATGGAAATTTGTAGTGCAAATACTACAAATCAGTTTTCTTCCCCCAAGAGCCAGTTAAACATTTATTAGCACACCAGTGGCCATTAGGCTTGCTGACCTGGTGTAGGGGACATATATGAGGTAGAGAAAAAAAATCTCATGATCAGGGATTATGGAAAGGAAGATAACAAAATAGAGCAAGTGCCAAATACTGGCTGCTGTTTCTCTTCATGATTTGTTGGTGAGATCTAAGTGCAGTGACTGAGGATGACTGCAAGTGTTAGCAATCAGGATAGCTTTCTCCCCAAGCAGCAATGACAGGCTTTAGGCTCAAGGACAGTGACAGGCTTCAGCTGTGAGCGATGTCCAACATTGCTAAGGAGAGCTATCTCAGAGGCATTGTGGGTACTGGGCATATCTATCAAGTTGAGGCCAAGTTCCTCATTACCTTGCCAGTGTTTGGTATTTAGGGGGCCCCATAATTCCAACATGCTTTCATAGTTGACTAAAACACTCTGTGGGACCACTCTCCCATCAGAACTCTCAAGTCCAAAAGGCAGAAGGGATGGCACTCCCCAATGGTCTCGGTCTAGATGTCTGGGGGACATCTTGTAGATATGAGGAAACTTCTTCCTTGATGACAAATAAATATAGTAAGCTGGTCTCACACACATCTTATGGGAACAAAGAGACCAGGGTAAATT
The DNA here is from genome assembly GCA_004027735.1 of Carollia perspicillata. Classification (NCBI taxonomy): domain Eukaryota; kingdom Metazoa; phylum Chordata; class Mammalia; order Chiroptera; family Phyllostomidae; genus Carollia; species Carollia perspicillata. The sequence goes on from PVKM010014383.1 coordinate 12,161, forward strand.
TGAAAGACTGAGCAATTACCTAAGGAAGCACCGTCATGAAAATTTATTATGGAAATTAGTCATCAAAGAGAGTTGAAATTTCAGCAAAAATAAATCTTCTGCTTTGAAGTGAAAAAGACAGAAATATTGTCCAATGGTAGTCCGCAATGTTCACACTATCTGGTATGTCTGTGTGTGGATTGGGCCAGTATGACCATGAACAATGCAGTCTTTGATACAATAAAGCTACATTTGGCTTACATAACCATATTGTACAGTAAGTGTTCTTGTGATCTGGATACAGGAGGAAGAACTTGCTAACAATTAAAGCCATTTGAAAATGAAAAGATCAGCTCTGAGAGTTTGGGATGTTCCTTCACTAAGGGCATTTTAAACTGAGGATAGATGACCATTTAGTAAGATTTACCAGAATCAGCCATGAAGCGTGGAAAAAGGTAGGGAATGGGGTGAAGGTTGCAGTCAAATGCAACACAGAGAGAAGCATTCAGTAGATAAAAGGAGGGAGGTTAAAATAAAGGAATGCATGGGTGATTCAGTGCTGATCAAAGTTGAATCCAATAGACAGAGCACACTAATACCCAAAGTAAAGTCTAAGGAAACTTCCAAACTCATAATACTGTAAAGGAAAGCGAAATACTGATTATTTCTAAGTCTGGGATAGCTTTTGCTTTAAAGATGGTGCTCCTCACCTTGCATATTAGATCACTCTCACAGACAGGCTGGGTGCTTGGGGACCTCTCTGTGTTTCTGAACCTTTGACCCATCAGTCTCTTTGTTTTTGATCTCACTCTCCAACCAATGTGTCTTGGCTCCTTCCCCACTACAGTGATCCACTCAATAAAGTATTTTACCTACTATCTTGGATCTTGATCTTCTTTAAGTTTCTGCACTTTGGTCACTTTTTTCTTCCCTGGTCACAGCATTTTGGGGTATTGTCTTAACTCAGGCTGCTACAACAAAAGCACTTTAGACTGAGCAGTTTAAACATCAAACATTTATTTCTCACCAGTCCTGGAGGCTGGAAGTTCAAGATCAAGGCTACTAGCTGATTTGGTATCTGGTGAGACTCCACCTCCTGTTTGCTTATGGCTGATTTCTCTCCCTGTCCTCACATGGCAAAGGGTAGAGAACACTCTGAAGTCTCCCTCTGTTCCCATGCATGACATTTCTAGCCTCATAACCTAATTAACTCTCAAAGGTCTGACCACCTAATACTATCACACTGGGGGGTAGGATTTCAGCATATGAAATTGGGGAAACATAGACACTTAATCCATAATAAATACCAGTAATCAAGTAAGAGGTCACCATGGCACAGCCTTGGGACTTCTTTACTCCCAAAGCTAACTTGGCATTGCTCTTCTCTGGGTCCCAGAAAGTGGATCTAGATAATGACTATTAAAGTTATTTAAATGATGTTTTCTAAACAAAAAGTTTATTTCTCTGTTTTCAAGGTCACAGTGAACGGATCTACATTTATTACAAATTTGGACATCTCTAGTGGCATTTAGGAATGTTGGCTAGGACTATACATCTTCCTGAGACCGTCAATGTACTGAGTTCCTAATTTTAAAAAAACAGATTTAAGCCAAAATAGAGATTTCTTAACCTCTCAGGCTCTGTATAGGATTGAAAAGGGCCTCATACCTGGCAGGATTATTTTTTAATTTGGGTTGGGACACATTTGGGAATTAGAGAAGAAGAAAGAAGCAAAATAATATGTCCCACAAATTGTTGTCTGGAACACCCTTCAGTAAACCTGTGCCAGATTCTTCGGGAAAAGGAGGCGGTAAAAGGCTAAATCAGAAAATCAAAAATTTTTGAAAAGTACTACTGTGGGCAAAGAAGGAATGAGCTTGTACAGTTTCACCTAATCGTGAGAAGGTATTTTTCTTGATTTTGCCATAAGTACCATTGAAATGACACGAAGGCAAGACTATGTTGTGGTGCGGGTGACGTCACAGGAAAACATCAGCACAAGAGATGGGAAAAGAGAGTCACGTGATGAACACAAAGGGGAACTTACAGAAGGCAGAAAGAAGTGCCGTGATGCTACAGCAGCTACAGTTGCTAAGAAATACATTTTTGTTATCATTATTTTGCCCTGTATTCTTTCATTGTAGCATCCAGATTGATGAGTCCTAGGAAAATGAGATTATAAATATGAACCTTAAAAGGTTCCCTTTGTTCCAATACAATTGATACATATATTAACTATCAATATAGTGCCATAACTTTATGTCTTGTCCCCAGTTAGTATCTTTTTCTAAAGGAAGAAATTGTATAAAATATTACCGCGAGTAGTCACAAACCATAGGCAAACACTTAAACGCATGAATTACAAACATTTCAAAGAAGAAAGCGTAAGAGAAGTTAACATAAAAATATTCAGTTATAAAAGTTGTCTTTTGTTGCAAAAAAATAACATGGTTTAAAATAGGCGAGTGATTTTTCTTATGAAATTTTACCCAAATTGTTGTATTAGGAAACATTCATCAAAATAACAAAAATGGTAGGTTCAGTGGGTATACATCTGTGCTAAAGAAAGTAAAGAACTACAGATTACTAAAGAGGAATTAGCATCCCCCCAAAATGATCTGATAATTTCAAATAGGCTGGAAATAAACCATTATACAATTTTCCAGTCTCAAATTTTGAACTCACTAGTTCTCACTGAAACTTAATTTTTAATCATTTTTCTTTGATCCCAAATCAAGTCTTCTTAGGAAAGATCTTTCAGCTATCCAGAAAAAATGAACAATTCTTTACCTGAGTGTTGATTTCTTTCTTCTTGGACCGTAGCCTGAATTCGGTTTGGGAAAGAGGCACAGTTCAGATTTTTCCACAGGCCTTCTTGACCTACACGAGCCGCCTTGCTGTAAACCAAACCCCTGCAGGTTTTCTATGCTGGCAAAGCTGGGAAAGCCATAAATATTTTTGGCAAAGCAGATCCTAAAATACGACAAGGGTTTTTTTTATTTCGAGATCACATAACATTGGTCAAAGTGGCATACTGAGGCAGCTAGCTAAAACATATTTTTAAGTAAATACGTGGCAATATAGAAATGTTTCTCACACTAATCCATGTCAGTGATCTAGTTGTACACTAGGTATATAAAATGTGTTGTTTCAGGTGGAGATTATAAACAGCCCTCGACTCTGTTAGAGTAAAAGAAAAGGTGCTGATGTACCACTAGCCACTCAGAAATGGAGTGAACACCTAGTCAGGGTTGAAGTTCCAGAAGCTTTGGAATACCCCCTGACTAGTGGCTTCCAGACTTCAGTGCATTTCAGAATCAATGGGAGGACTTGGCTGAGTCTCAGTCCCAGGGTTCCTGATTTGCTGGGTCAAAAGTTGGGCTGAAAATTCTTACGTCTCACAAACTCCCTGGGATTGCTGATTCTGCCACTCCTGGACCACACTTTGTGGACACTATCACATTAGACTGACTTGGTTGTCACAGCAGCATTTCAGAGGGGACAGGACCTCAAGGCCACATCTAGACTGCAATTGCACTTAATGGTTACTTGTGCAAAATCCACACAAATCTTGCAACTGTCACTTACTTGGTGAATATTTGATATTTAGTTCATTGAGGGATAATCATTTGTACCACTTAAGTTCAGCATTTGAAAGGCAATTGAGAGAAGTCAGAGTAAAGAGCCAGTCACGAACTCAGGATTCATATTTATTTATTCTGCACAGGTTTCATTACTGCCATAAAATCTCCTGAATTGCAAAGAACCATAATTGATCATTAGTTTGCATGGAAAGACTTGCTGCTTCTTCACATTCTTATTTCTTTTTTAAAAAATATTTTATTTATTTATTTTTAGAGAGAGGGGAAGGGAAGGAGAAAGAGTGGGAGAGAAACATCAATGTGTGGTTGCCTCTCATGTGTCCCCTACTGGGGACCTGGCCTGCAACCCAGGCATGTGCCCTGACTTGGAATCGAACCGGCAACCCTTTGTTTCACAGGCCCGTGCTCAATCCACTGAGCTACACCAGCCAGGGCACATTCTTATTTCTCATCGTGGCCCCATATTCCGAGCTACTCTATTGGATTAACTATAAATGAAGTACTATGATATACTATAATTTTTTTGAAATGCCATGTTATTTCACATAGGAAATAAGATAATATAATACATGTCAAAATAATTTAATTTTTAATGTACTTGAATGTAAGTACTGTGGTAGATTGTATTGTTTTTCTCCAAGTCCTCCCTATCTTCCTATGAGAGAATTACATATTCCAGCCCTTTGCCATGTGTTTGCCCTTATCAGCTGAGACTAGCCCACTTCCTACCAGTGCTTTGGCAATGTGACTTGTTTTGATCAATGGTATGTGAGCAGAAGTAATCTATACAGGGCATGGGTTCCACCAGTATCCTTCTTGCTGCCATCAAACTGACATTTCCTGAGTAAAGACTGTGTCCTCCGGCTTTGTTCTTGAATGAAGATGATATGGAGCAGAGTCGTAGCTGACATGTATCATAAGTGAAAAATAAATCTTTGTTTTCCCAACTGAGAATTGGAATTTTTTTTAATTTTTATTTGGAATTTTATTTTTTCATTGAGATTTGGAGTGTATTTAATACAATATGTAAGTTAACAAAAGTACAACATGAATATACACGATATGTAAAATAAGAGAGACACATTAGGGCACCCTTTGTTGAGAATGTGTCATGAAGAATATGGAAAGCATGATTGGAACTTACACAGTTTCGTCTGCAGTTGATAAATCTGAGGTCCAGAGCAGTTAAATGATTTGCCTAAGATACGCACTTAGTAAATGGACTACTGTTAATTTCAAGAGACTTAAAGAGAAATAATGATAATTGTTCCAGGCAATGAGCCAGTCTATAGAGTTCACTGCGGCCTCATAGACAGACAGTAGAGTTCTACATTCAAGTTCTAAAATTAATCTTGGTCAGAAACTAGTTGTCTCCAATTTAAAATGGAGTTTGCTTAATCAGAGAGAATTTTCATCATACATGGGTGTAGGAGGTGATGCATGGGCCTGCGGTGAGGCCGCAGATAATGCCCAGATAACATAATAGATGTACAATCAGTACAAAGATGAACACAACAGGTTGCTGCTGCAACATAGTTGAATTATATAGCAAAATTCCTTCGATCTGATTTCTTGTCCAAAAAAATTTCTGATATTTGGGTCCCCATTTTTAGCTTGTTTAGAGAAAAAGAATATGCTGGTTAGGCTGAGAAGACTATATGAGGGGGACCCCCCAAAAGGGAGTTTATTTATAAAAAATCGTCTATTTATCCTGACATGTTTAAACTTCAGTCGCCTTCAAATTACTCTCCATCTGATGCAATACACCTACTGAGGCACTTTTTCCCACTGCTCAAAATGGTTTTTTGAATCAATTTTGATCCCTTTTAGTGCTTCGGCCATTTTTTTTTATTTCACCTGTTCTACATTGGCAAAACATTTCCCTTTGAGGCCTCTTTTCATCTGGGAAAACAAAAAAATAGTCACTTGGGGGTGAGATTGGGTGTATGGAGGGGTGGGGCATGGGGGTCATGCCATTTTGGGTCAAACACTGCTGAACACAGTGCAGTGTGTGCCCATAAATCACCCATCGTGAAATGGGCAAACGCACTGAAAGAGTCTTTTAGAAAACTCACGGAGGCCAAATGCAGCCTCTCACAACCATGCCAGCTAGTACACTGACACAGACGGGTTCCTAGAACACTCACCTATGAGGGAAGCCTGTCCTATAAGGGGCTTGCCTTCCAGAAGATTATTCTGGTTTTGGGAGGGTCTCCCCACTGCATAGTTCTGTTGTATTTTTCGTTGTATAAGAGAATTGTCATTTTTTGCCCAACATCTTTCTTATTTTCTAATACTAAGACATACGCTTCCTTTGAGGAATAACTAATCCTTCCTCTCAGGCCACACAATCAAAGTGAAGTTGACCTCACATTCAGCTTCAGGACTGGCCCACATGAATCAACACATCCCATGTCTCTGGTCTGTGGGCCTGTGGGAGCTGGGACAACATTCAGAATGGTTGGGGAAGAGAGGATCTCCCTTCCCACTAGATGAGAAGTCAGGAGTTGCAGTGATACGTTTTCAATCAAGAAGAGAAATCATGTCTGTAAATGAATCCAACATGTGGAGGGAAATCAATCCAAGGTGGAGAACCAAGTAATTGTAATACTGTTTGAGTCTCAACATCAAGCCAACCAAACCTCCATGCTTTTTTGGTTATTTAAACCAATGAATACCCTTTATACTTAAGCCAGCTTGACATTGGGAGTTTTGTCACTTGAGCCCAAGAATTCTAAGTTCTAACACAGTAAATTAAAAACGCCAGAACTTTTTTCAGCCTCTTATGAGTTCAGAAAATGCAAGTTAACCTCTTTGACATTCACAGACTCTGGGTGACTGACATGATTATTTTGGCTAGGATGTCAAGCTATGAGCCTAGGTATCCTGCCCAAGGTAAATGTCACCTCTGAGACTTACTAGCGGCCAGCTGTTTTTCTCTTTTAATTCTAAGGTTATCAAGCATCCAACTTCATCCTGCTTTTTTCTTTTCAATGTATACAGGTCATTGAGTAGCTTTACCCTGTTTTATTTTAGAGATAACCAATTCCCGCCCCCTCCCAGTTTACTTACATTTAAGGATAAGTATACAAGACAAACTAGAAATAATATTAAGTGGACTTGGAGAACTCTATTCCAATTCTGTATTTTTAGCACTGTGAGACTAGTGAAGTGCCTACTCTGATGAATTTCCTTTATCTGCTGCAATCCAGAACTTCTTTCTCATACCCCTAGCTCTTCTATCCTGGGATAATCACTTCATTATACCAAATTCCCTATTACTAATAGAAAACTTGTAGTTTCTATTTTGGTTCCTTTTTAGATTTTAATCTAGAGTCTTCATAAATTGTATATAGTTCAATGTGAAGGCTGTTTCGCTCTTTGCTGTCAGCTAACTGGCTACTGCTAGTATTTATTATACAGGGACTGGCTTCTGTCTCTATGTGAGCAGCCCGGCAACTTTCTGTCTTCTCTGAGTGCTCTTTGTCTGCTGTGTCTGTGTTCTGCCAGCGCCGCAGACGTTGCAAGGACCGGCTGTATGTTCCACTGCTTTTGGCTGGGAGAATAAATTCCAGCTTAGGTGCAAGTTGAAAATGAATCCCCCACTAGGCAAAAATATGGACTCTAGTACACTTCCTGCGTACCCGGCTAAAAACCCCTTTGGCCGCAGCAGCCTGCAGTTTTACAGTAAAACCATTTCATGCTTAATAACATGTTCTACACTGGGCACCGTGGGAAACACAAAGGCAGGAGGCCATGCTCCCCACAAGGAAAGTGAAAACTTCTGCATGGAAGACAAGATTGGTATGTACACAGAAACACATGGGTGTGCATACACACACATGCCTTGAAAATAATACACCACAGCATATATACAAGTGGAACAATTTATGACACTGACGGTTGGTGGGCGAGAAGAAATCGAGGTAATTTTAATTAGTCCAAAAGACTTCACAGAGAAAGCTGAACTTGAACCGTGCTTTGGGGGCCAGGGAGGACTGGAAACATTCTGTGATTTGAAAGGTCTGGGCTGGCCAAAGGAAAGATTCTCTGAGTGGAGTAGTAATATCAGTTTAGGCAAAATTAAAAAAAAAAAAAAAAAGACCCTGTTCCAACAATTGCCTCTTATAATGTAAGCCACATGTTTATATACTGAATTATTCCCCTCATAACTGCTTATTTGGCCTCATAAAGCTCCACCTATATCTTTTCACCCTTCATTTGGTGATATACATTTAAGCAAGTGTCTGAGATTGCATTTGTTGAAATCTAACAGAATAGTGTCATGTATTTTAAACCTGATTGTCCTTGTGTGAAAAACTACTAAGGCTTTCTAAAAGTTTCAAAAATATTTCATGTTTAAGAGTCATCAGCTAAGCAATTCTATCAGTTTTTTAAGTGAATCCATAAGGGTTCACTTTTCTTGGTTTATTAACTGATCTCTTTCTTAGAAGCCTTTATTATGAATTTAGTCATTCTGCAAATATTTCTCTAATGCTTTTAAAATAAATAAAATTCAAACTTTGCCTTTAAGCACCAATAAAATTAGGAATGCATCAAAGCAAGAAATTCAAAGTGCAGAGCAACATGGCCGTGAGAGAGCTCCACTGTTCAAAGGCACTGGAAAATGGCCCTGGAAAGGTGTAATGTTTATATGTCAAGTCTATCTTACCACAGCTTTAGATCACATCTGAAAAAAAAATCACAGCCAGTTGCCATTGACTTTTTGGAAGGTGCTCATGTACTTTATTTGTTCTTTGGAATTATTTATAAATATTTCCTGGATCATACTAGGTCGATTTTAAAAGTGAGAATATCTCAGAGGTTTATTTTATAGCAGTACATGTAAAAAAAAAACACAATTTATACAATTTACTTACATAGAAGTATTCTACTTGAAAGGTCTAAAAGTGGTACTTTATACTTGGCGATTTTAACACAGCAGCTTGATCTTCCTTGGCCCAGTGTCTTTATTAGAAAACAGCCCTGCGAGAAGGGCTAAGGGTGAACTCGCTCCTCCCCAAATCTAGGAATGACTAAGTGTTCGTCAGCCTGAGGAAAATCTCTCACAAATCTATAATGTACGTTGACTTACCCATTTGGTACTGAGTTCAGCATTAGCCCTGTCCTCCTTTCTCATGATGCAAGACTGCGCATGAGTCATGGTGGGAGAATTCCTATGAGAATTATTTTTTTTCTCAATAAAAGTGAAGGCCAAGGATATTCTTATGCTTTCCTTCTAAAGTTCACACAACTTTCAACTAAGATGCTCTTACTGAATAAGTTTCTTTTCACTGGCTCTAATTTAAGACATTTGTATTTTAAAACATACTTTCCAGGAAACATCTGGTATATTCCTGCCTATATCCCATAACAGAATATAAAGTTAGAAACAAGGTAAAGCAAATTTTTCTTTTATTCTTTTCCTTTCATAGTTACAACATCACTCTCATGTATAAGGAGAACTTCTAATAATATTTTCTACCTAATTAGGGATTATTTTTAGCAAACTAAAATACTGGATTTGGGTACTGATAGCATTCAGACACAAAAACTTTTCTATATTTAATCATTGTAGTTCATCATAATCTGTGTGTGATAATTTGAAACAAATGAAGCAAAATGTTCATGTAAAACTTACTAAGTTCAGAATGCTGGTCCTATCATAATTAATAAGTATAATCAATTGTGTACAGATCTGGACCTCTCTCACAGATACATAAAAATATGCCAGTCAAGTTAATTGATAAACCTATTTTTCTTTAAAAATTATTAAGATTGACATATAATATTTCATTAGTTTCAGTTGTACACCATGACTCAACATTTGTATATATTGCAAAATGATCACCACAATAAGTCTAGTTAGATGTCATTGCCACGCATAGTTGTACTTTTTTTGCCTATGATGAGAACGTGTAAGATATGCTCTTAGCAACTCTCAGATATACAACAGAGTGTTATTAACTACAGTCACTGTGCTGTGCATTGCATCCCAATGACTTATTTATTTTCTAACCAGACGTTTGTACCTTTTGACCACCTTCCCCTGTTTTACCTACCCTCGACACCTACCCCTGTCACCACCAATCTATCTGTGATATGTATGAGTTCAGTTTTTCAAATTTTCCATACGTAAGTGAAATCATATGGTATTTGCCTTTTTCTTTCTGATTTATTTCACTTAGCATAATGCCCTTAAGATCCATCCATGTTGTTGCAAATGGCAACACTTCCTTCTTTCTTATGGCTGAATAAGATTCCATTTTATGTGTGTGTGTATATGTATATATTTATTTAAACATTCCTCATTTTCTTTATTCATTCATCCATCAATGGACACTTTGGTTGCTTAAAATTCTTTGAAAATGAATACTTATATTTGTTTTATACTTAGTATATACTAGTTACTTCATTTATACCAAGGTACTCCAGAGATATCACTTGGTGACAAATTTGATGGTAAACAGTAATATTTATGTAATAATTACCAAATAGAATGCAATTAAAATTTTTGTTATAATGACTGGACATTGGCCACTGATCCGTAGAGCTGTAAATTATAAGATGTAATATAACAAAGGGATAGCTTCATGAATGATCTCTTTCATGTGCCCAGTAACACAGGCAGGTCAAGATCAATGCTTTTATCTCTTTCAGCGCTCAGCCAGTAAGCCCACCTACTACTCATGGCTCTCCTAGGATGGCTCTCCTGATTTCCACCCCACGTGCTATTCCTCTGCTTATGTTTCATTCCTGGGGCAACAGAGTTTTTGCAGATGTGATTAAGGTTACTAATCTGTTGACTTTAACATAGGAAGATAATCCAGAGAGGCCAAACCTAATCACATAGTCCCTTAAAAGCAGAATTTTTTCTCTAGCTGACGCCAGAAGGGGAAGTCAGAGATTTGAAGTGTAAGGAGGATTTGACATGCCATTGCTGACTTGAAGATTAATGTGGCCATGTGAAAAGAACTTGAGTGTGTCCTCCAGTTGCTGAAAGTAATCTTCAGCCAATAGCCAGAAAGAAAGCAAAAACCTCAGTCATGCAACCACAAGGAACTAGATTCTGTCAACAACCCAAATTAGCTTGAAAGGGAATTATCTCCCAGAGCTCTCACAGGAAAATTCAGCACTATTGATACGTTAATTTTAGGCTTGTGACACCCCAACAGAGAACCCCATCATATGGTGCTGGCCTTCAGATCTACAGAACTGTGAGATAATAAATGAATGTTATATTAAGCTGCTAAGTTTGTGGTAATTTATTATGCAGCAACAGAAAACTAACAAATGCATGAATCCCCTTTGCAACTTCACTAATACTTATCACAACCTTAATAAGTAGTGTTAAGTGTATGAAATTAAAGCAACCATCCATGCCTAGGAGATTTTCCCCTTGAGGTTGGTATTAGGTTTGTCTATCAGAAAACTTCAAAGATCTGGAGACACAGGTCATATTTGTGAGATAATATGAAAGTGAAAGAAAACAACATTGTATTAGATGCACGTGGTACATGGAATCCACAAAGGCAGCCACACCTGGAGTCCACATTCCTCTTTACCCTCTAATCATCGCTTAAAACTTAGTAAGTGCTGCTACTACAGTAGCAGCTGACTACCAGTGTTTCAAAACACTGCCCCATATTGATAAATCCTTTTCTATCTGAAAGAAAAGCACTTGTGAACATATTGACTGCAGTCCTCTCCTGGAGAGAGGGCAGCTTACTTTATATCACCTGCAGAGGCCTTGGAATGAAAGCATAATCATTTGTATTGAGATTCTGAATCTCATGTGCCAGGTCTGAGGGTTTTCACCCTGGACTGGCTGGCCTTTGGGAGCAGAAAAACAGAAAGAGGAAATGTCCATGTTTGAGCTGGCATGTGCCACGCGCTCCTGCTCCAGCACTGACAAGTCCCTGCTGTTGGGAACCTGCAGCCGTTGTGCAGCTCGTCTGTGGGTATTCTCAGAGGCCAAGTAACTGTGCCGCATGCACGAGGCACATCAAAGACCTATGGACAAGGCGAAAACATTCACAAACACGTGCGCACATTCTTAAAGATCAAAGTGTCTCATTAAGATGTGACTCCTGAAACTGTATGTTTAAAAAATCAGGTCAGTATCTGAGTACATCTTTGTATGTTTGTTGTTATATTGTAATATGCTGGGGCTGTTAGGCAGCATCTTTTAAAGAAGTTACTTGCTTATATTTTTTAGATAGAATTAAACTTTAACTCATTTTACTAGTTTATTAAAGCTACCCCACCCCACATTCTTTTCTTTTTTCTTTTTTCTTTTAAGGTCTCGAAATATCAGTCTCAATTTCTCCCATGAGTATAAAGCAATATATGTGAGCAAGAAGTAATTATGAGTAAGAATTTGGTACATGGACACAGCAATTTTAACCTTTTGAAACAAAATAAACTCAAGGATTTGCTTTACTTTTTAAATGGCATATTTGTAAATGCATACATTATGGTTGGTGAATGGAAGCATGCCCAGTTATAGACACTGTATATACATAGACGCTCCTCACTTTGTGCCACAACTGTGCTCCAGAAAAGCTGGGTGCATGAATCAGGTTATAAAACTGAAAGAAACACTTAGAAGTGCACTGGGGGGTGGGGGGGACAGATTTCCATTTCAAGAAACCTTGTACTGATGCATTTTATAAAACAAGTAATCATTCCCAGAAATTATCTTTTTTGAAAGTAACATACCTGGCATACAATAAGTATTAAATCAGCAGAGAGAGGCAAAATCAAATATAAGAAACAGGACTTTGAAAGCAGAAAGAAATTTTAGGTATTTTTTAAAGTAGTGTTTAGAAAAAAATATACTAAATAATATTAGCGCAGTGTAATTATTATTACTCTTTATCCAAGGATATATGTATATTTTTCACCAACAAATCTCTGTATTCCAGGATGTCCAGTTTAAATTTTGGGATCTTTAGCAAGAATACCCATTCCTTGTCAATTAAAATGATACTGAGTTGAAAGATAAGCAAGCAAAAGGGTGATATGTTTACCTAGATCTAATCAGAGACAGCAAATAAATTTCTAAATTGCTTACACGATGAGGCCCAAAATGAACTCTTTGGGTTTTGTTTTTAAAGTGTATGTAACATATATTTGTACTTATATTTTTCCATTTTTAATTTTAAAAATTTGCTTTGCCTGAAGCAGAAAAAAAAATTCAGGCCAATCAGTGTGTATTCATTATCTATTGCTGCTGTAACAAATTACCACAACTTTTGTGGTGTAAAACAATGCAAATTTGTGATCTTACAGTTCTAGATGTCATCTGCGTGAGCTAAAGTCCTGATGTGAGCAGGGTTGGTTCCTCTGGAGTCTCTAGCGGAAAATTCCATTCTGTGCCTTTTCCAGCTCCTAGAGGCTGCCTGCATTCCTTGGTTCGGGGCCTCCATCCAGCAACACTATCTCTCCAACCCCTGCTTCCTCTATCATCATATCTCTTTCTCTTCACTCTGACTTTTCTGCCTCCCTTTTATAAGGATCTTTGTGATTACATTGGGCCCACCCAGAGAATCCAGGATAATGTTCCCATCTCAAGAACCTTAGTCACATCTGCTAGATTCCATTTGCTATATAGGTAGATATATTCACAGTACCAGGAATTAGGGTCTAAACATCTTGGAGTGTGGGGCATTATTCTCTCTATGACACTGTGTTAGGAGCTCATTTTAGGATATTTAATATTGAATTTGCTACTTGGCCTTTCCCAATGCATGAGCTAAATGATTTATTTCTCACCTTTTGAATTAAAACTAAATTGCAAGAAAGTTTACCTAGTGTGTATCGAACACATTCCATCTACCAGGTACTACTTGAAGTGCTTTGTGGGTATCTATATATTTACTTAATTCTTACAATAAATTTATACTGTTACTTTTATCTCATTGTACACAGAAAGAGATTGTAACACAAGAATGTTCAATTACTTGCTCAAGATTCTAAATCCGGCAAGTGCCAAGGTTAGGATGACTCCTGAACTTATCTTCCTAACCATTTTAGTTTAACCCACCACCTCTCAAAGAGCTAGCAAACAATTTACACGATTTACATATGCAAATTAAAATGTGCTTATAATACATTACACTGTTCCAATGAAGATGTGGCCATAATTGAAGCCAGGCACTGATGTTAAGGTGATGTCTCTCCTTTGAGAGCATATCAGGAATTAATGTGGTTAACTCAACTCTGAGGTTTAAATAGTGTATTGATATATGAGAAGTGAAGATTCTGGAAGCCACTTATCCTTTTATTTGTATGTGTGTTTGTGCATGTGTTAGAGGTAGGTTGGTCGGCCTTCAGTACCTGAGTATCAGTTTAATTAGATTGCGTTTTCCCCCAAAACTACAAATTAAGTAGTGTTTGGGGGGAAGTAGAGATCAGAAAGTTTCCCTTTCCCAAGCTGTGCACGAGGGCAGCAGCTCCGTCAGAGAATAAAACATAAACCGTCTCTCATCCCACCGCTGCACACAGCTTTGCAGTTCTAAATTTCATTAGCAAAAGTTGTTTCTTCCTTTTTTTCTTTTACCAGTATTATAATAGATTAATTTTAAAAATAAATATATTTTTAATTTTATGTATATAGATTCTTAAAACCCTATGAAAACTGGAGCCTCACCTGTCTTATTCATCATTCTACCACAGCAACTGAGAGAGTGTATGGTATATACTATATGGTACTTAATATTTATGGGTAAATGGAAGGAAAAAAAGGAAGGGAGGGAAGAAGGAAGCAGAAAAAAGAAGGTTCAGTCAGCCATTTGAGCCTAGGTAAGAAATGGTGATGAGGTGCACATGAAAATTAAAATGAGACCAAAGTAGTCAGCATGCATCCTGAGCTCAGCCACAGGCCAGCAGCACACGGGCAAGGTGCAGAAGGGAAACACCCACTGACCTCCTTTGTATGGAACCTGGTCCACCTTGTTCAGAGCGGAGTTGACTTCACAAAACACTTTGCTGGTTTTGAAGGGAAAGAGAAAAGTACATTTTTGAAATGGAACTTTGGGGTAAAAAAAGGCATTGTTGGGAGGCTGAGCCAGGCAGAAGAATGCCCTTGCATGAGCATTTAAAAAGGCCCACCTTTGATATAACAGTTATGGTAATTGTTCAGTTCTTCCCCTTCCCCCACACTGAAGGTTGCCAAATTAAGAGCATAGATTGTATGTTTTATCTTTGAAATTCAGAATTTAATAAATATTTAACAACTGAATCATGGTGAAAAAAGATATAGGCCATAGTGGAAATAAGCCAGGCAAGATGAGCACAGAGGCTCAGGGCAGCAGCTTCCTTGCTGAAGTCACTCGGGTGATCATCACAGAGAATAGGTCCTGGCCCAAGTCTGGAAAGATGAGGGGTTTCCCAGGCTGAGAAGCGGGGAGAGGTATTCTTTTCAGATAAAGCAGGCTGTGCAAAGGAGAGAAGGCTTGAGAGAGAACACAGTGAATTCTGTGAACTGCAAGTAATTTTGATATGGAGAGGATGAATAGTAGGAAAATGTGGTTGGATGGTGAGAAAGGACAAGGAAAAGGCTAAGAGAGTTTGTGTCTATGTTAAAATTACTGGGAGAATATATAAGGTTAATTCAGCCACTGACATGAGTGGATTACTTTCCCCAGCTATGTAGCAATTGCATTGTAAGGGAGTTGAGGATGGAGGTACTTTTAAATTAAGATAGAGAGGTAATTGCAATAGTTTAGGCAAAAAAAAATTATGAGCCAATTCACTTGCATAGAGAATTGAGAGGAGAGAATGCTGGTTGAGTTGAAAAGTAAGACAGAGTCACTGATGTCTGTCTAGGTGATGCCACTCACCAATCAGGTGAGAAAGAGCAGGAAGAGACTGGAACATACTAACATGACATTGTTAATTGCTACCTTTATTCCAGGCTCTTTTCCCAATGTTTTATGTGGAATCGTGAATTCCGAATGAGATGATGTGTATGAACACTGGGGAAAGGCACGAAGAGCAACCTTACTGTGTGGATTACTGTTCTCTTTTCCATGTCTACCATGTTTTGGAGAATAAGGCACCAGGATTTTTTCTCTTTTTTCTTTCTCAACAGCAACAATAAAAACCACATTGCAAAAAACCTGAAAAGGTAATAAATTAAAATGTCCTTTATTACTCTTTTTAAAAATGACTTCTGTGTAGGGGGGAAGGGGGAAGGGTTTTCAGGAGCAACTATAAAGGACACATGGACAAAATCAAGGTGGAATGGGATCAAGGGAGGGAAGTGGGGATGGCTGGGGTGGCAGGGAGTGGTGGGGAGAAAATACAGACAACTGTACTTGAACAACAATAAAAAACATAATGAATAGAAGTAGTAAATAAAAAATGACTTCATGGGACTATGTTTTAAAATGCTTCTAAAACACTGGTTTCTTATATAGCTAGTCTCAGAATTGAAAATGTGTTGTAATTGAAAATATTTAATTAATTCATAGGCAAAATAATTGAATAAGAATTTTAACCTCTTACTTTTGGTCAGTTTGCCCAACTGTGAATCTCTTTCCATGGATACTCAGGTGACTAAGAGCAGCCCTAGCTACTGCAGAGATTGCATTAAAAAACTCAGGGTCTGTAGCATGAATATTCATCATTTTACCAGTTCACATTTGTAGTTCTTTATGTTTTACAGTCTTATCATAGCATGAGTAGCTTATATTCTTTTAAAACTGCTGTATTTCATGTTATCCTGATAAACTACTTATTGAAGCAAAACTGGTATATTGGATAAACTGTTTGCCATGGAATGACCAGTTCTCTGGCAGAAAAAAAACTGCTGAATTATAAATGGCATAATTAACACAAAAAATAATGAACTCTACATTTTTCTTATTGGAAGACAAAGAAATCCTCTAATGCAACAAATAAAGTGATCTTGCACAATTTTATTTATTTTATCTTGCCCTCAGGAATAAAAAGAAACAGAAGAAAAGGCTAGTAATTTAAGAATTAAGAAACTGCAGATTACAGCCAATTAAATGTATAATGGAATGGGCCATTTAGAGTAATGGAAAGAATTCTAAATGTAGAACCGAGGACCTAGGTTTGAATGCTGCTCTGTTGCTGCTCTGACTTTGGACCTCTCCAGCCCCCAGTTTCCTGACCAGTGCTCTATGGTGTTTGTGTATTTTGCACCCATTAAATATGCGCCTTCAAGTTGCCATTATTGCTGTGAACACTGAAAATCAGTATAATACATATCATGCTTCAAAATTACTCTTCATAGCATAAACTCGTTGTTAATGTTTTTTAAATAAAAATGACTAAAATGAGACCATCTTTTCTAAATGCATCAGTTACCTACTAAAAAGATATTT
>PVKM010014384.1:0-29108 GCA_004027735.1 Carollia perspicillata
TTTGGCAAAACAGTGAGATATAAAGTCAATATCCAGAAATCAAAGGCATTTCTGTATACCAACAGTGAAACAGCAGAAACAGAAATCAAGAAAAACATCCCATTTGATATAGAAAAAGAAAAATAAAATACCTAGGAATAAACCTAACCAAAGAGGTAAAAGACCTGTATGCAGAAAATTACACAACACTGAAGAAAGAAATGAAGGAAGACACAAACAAATGGAAATATATACCATGTTCATGGATTGGAAGAATTAACATCATCAAAATGTCCCTATTACCCAAAGCAACTTACAGATTTAATGAAATACCTATTAAAGTACCAATGGCTTATTTCACAGACATAGAACTGGAACCACAAACAGCACCGAATAGCTGCCGCAATTTTGAGAAAGAAGAACAAAGTAGGAGGGATTGCAATACCTGATACCAAAATGTATTATAAGGCTGCTGTAATAAAAACAACCTGGTACTGGCATAAAAACAGACACATGGACCAGTGGAACAGAATAGAGAACCTAGAAATAAACCCAAGTCTCTATGGTCAATTAATATTTGACAAAGGAGGCAACAACATAAAATGGAATAAAGATAGCCTCTTCAACAAATGGTATTGGGAGTACTGGACAGCTACGTGCAAAAAAATGAAACTCGAGCACCAGCTTACACCATACAGAAAAATAAATTCAAGGTGGATAAAAAAGTCTTAAATATAAGCCGTGACACCATTAAAATCCTAGAGGAGAACATAGGCAGGAAAATCTCAGATATCTCATGCAGCAACATTTTTACTGATTTGTCCCCTAGAGCAAGGGATATAAAGGAGAGAATAAACAAAGGGGATCTCATCAAAATAAGAAGCTTCTTCACGGCCAAAGAAATAGCATTAAAATAAAAAGAACCAACTGTATGGGAAAACATATTTGCAATGATACCTCAGACAAGTGTTTAATCTCCAAAATATATAAAGAACTTGCATGAATGCACTCTAAGAAGATAAGCAATACAATTAAAAAATGGCCAAAGGACTTGAATAGATGCTTCTCCAAAGAAAACATACAGAGGATCCAGAAACACATGAAAAGATGCTCAATATTGTTCGCTATGAAAGAGATGCAGATTAAAACTACAATAAGATACCACTTCACACCAGTAAGAATGGCCATCATAAACAAAGCAACAAACAACAAGTGTTGGAGAGGTTGGGGAGAAAAGGGGACCCTAGTTCACTGTTGGTGGGAATTCAGACTGGTACAACCATTATGGAAAACAGTATGGAATTTTCTCAGAAAACTAAAAATGGATGTGCCTTTTGACCCAGCAATTCTACTGCTAGGTTTATACCCTAAGAACCCAGAAACACCAATCCAAAAGAACCTATGCACCCCAATGTTGTTAGCAGCACAATTTACAATAGCCAAGCGCTGGGAGCAACCTAGGTGCCCATCAGTAAATGACTGGATCAAAAAACTGTGGTACATTTACACAATGGAATTCTATGCGGCAGAAAGAAAGAAGGAGCTCCTACCCTATGCAACAGCATGGATGGAACTAGAAAGCTTTATGCTAAGTGAAATAAGCCAGATGGTGAAAGACAAATACCATATGATCTCACCTTTAACAGGAACCTAAACAACAAAACAAAGAAACAAGCAAAATATAATAAAAAGACATTGAAATAGAAAACAGGCTGAGAGTAACCATAGGGGACAGGGGAGGGAATTTCAGGGGAAAAAGGGAAGGGTTTGAGGGAATAAGTATAAAGGACACATGGACAAAACACTAAGGGGGGTGGAAATGGGAGTGAGGTGGGGAGCACTAGGGGAGGGTGGAATGGGATGGGAGTAAAAGACAGAAAACTATACTTGAACAACAACTAAGAAATAAAAAATAAATAAATAAATAAATCCTTAAATTGTAAAATCCACCCCCAAATCTATGAACAATATTGGCATCTATCATTTTAATAACTTGTGCTATCAAGAATTAACACATAACGGAAAAAAAGATAAGTTTTAATTTATTTATATTTGCTGCCTTTTAATTGCTGAATTGTATTCCATTATATGAATATACCATAATTTACCTATTCTCCTGTTTGTATACTTTGAATTATTTACAGTCTGTATCATTTATAAATAAAACTAGCACAAGCATTTATGTAAAACTATTATTTTAATGGACATAGGGCTCTACTCTCTTGGTGGACTATGAAGAGAATTGTTGAGTCATTGTGTGTGTGTGTGTGTATGTGAATCATTAAAAAAACGCTGCTAATCATTTCCCAGAGTAGTTTTACTATCCTATACTCCTGCCATTAATGTAGGAGAGTTCTGGTTCTCCATGTCCTAGCCAAAATTTGGTGTTGTTAATCATTTTAATTTTAACTGTTTTTGTGGGTTTGAAATGGCATTTGTTGCAGTTCTAATTTGCATTTCTCTGATGACCAATGATGTCGAATACTTTTTTATATACCTGTTGAGCATTTATAAATCTTCTTTCATCAAGTGCCTGCTCAAGACTTTTGCCCATTAAACAAAATTGTTTTTATCCCTGAGTTGTAGGATATTTTTATATAACCCAAAATGTGTGTATATCAAGACTATTTTCAGATATGTTTAAATTAAATATCTTTCTTTTAGTCTGTGGCTTGTTTCTTCATTTTCTTAATGGTGACTTCAGGTAAGTAGAAGCTTTTAATTTTGATTAAGTCTTTTTTTCCTGTGGTGATGAGTACTTTGAGTCCTAAGAAATCTTTGCCTACTCCAAGATCAGAAAGCTATTTTTCCTTCTAAAAGATATATTTTATTCTAGTTGTTTTATAGATTTTTAGCTTTTATGTTTCAGTGCATAATTTATCTCGAATTAATTTTTGTCTTTGTAATATGAGGTAAGAGTTTAAAGTTCGTGTTATCCTCATTGATATACAGTTACTGGGAACTTACCTTTGATATCCAAACTTAGAATATAGTAACTTAAAAGTCTGAATGCCAATTACATTGCATTATAAAGTTATTTGGCTAATCAGTGCACACTTTTGCTTGAGACATAGTCATCTTGTAGGTAGGCCAATTGCCGAAACTAAAAGTTAACGATCAATTGATTCTTGTTGATTGTTAGAGTAAGCAGCATCCAAAAATTTGTTCAATGGACTGAAAAAGACAGCAAACTCATGCAAGACTTTCTTTTTCTAGATTGCCTCCTGAATAAAATAACTACAGCAACAACAACAACCACCACAAAGCCTGATGTGGTCTCGTGTAGTTTTATGATGTGTTTTAGTGTGTGCAATCATTGCTTCTTTTATCTCTGTTGCATGTTATGTCTTGTTTGTTAACATGTGGAAGAAGCTCCTAATTCTGTATGTAAAATGGTTCCAAAACATAATGTACAATAGTATAAAACTCAGCACTACTTGGTTAAGGAAGAAAAGATTTTGGTTAGATTAGTTAGTGTGAGAAGTCCAAGCACTTCTCAAATTAGATCAAATATGTACTGAAAATTTTCCTTATGTAAATAAATATTTTAAAATGTTAAAAGGAATTGGTAATTTTTTTTAGTAGCAGAAGTAGTCAACTGCTCTCATGCAAAAATACTATTATTTGTAGATGTTAAAACTAAATGGAGGCTTAAAAATATATTCTAGCAGTCAAAGGCAGGACAAATTACTTAACTAAAATGAGACATTTGCCCCAAATAGTAATAATATAATTTGTATCAGTTTTCCACAGAATTACCTGCAATTTTTTTTAAAAAGAGCCAACCCTGATTTGTTAACTCAGATTATCTGTATTTTGCTTCCACATTCAAATTGCAGTCTAAGTTTTTGAGTTTGATCTAGTGGGTATTTGTTCAGGACTTTTATTAAAAACACGGGAAACAGGAAAGGAGTAGTGCTGTGCAAATGTTCTGTGGGGTTCAGGCAGGCAGGACTTAAACGCTCACATCCCCTGTGAGGTTATTAGCATCTTTGTTTGCTTTGACATTTACAGATACTATATGTCTCTCTTTGTGCTTGCTGTTTGCAAAAAGCTGAGCTAGTGGAAAAGAAGAGACGGACTAAATTTCCAGTGGTGTTTTGCACTGCGGGCATTTGCTCCTCAGAGTGGCTGTGTACCTCACTGTGGTCAGGGCTGCACGGAGCCGATTGTTTCTCCAGATTGCGCAGACAGGCTTTCGGAGGTCGTAGTTGCTGATAGTGGCTGCCAACAAACCCTAACCCTTTCCATTTTGCCTGGTCCTCATTTCACCGGAAAACAGTAGCTGTAGCCGCACATAGACTTTTCCCTCTTTCCCTTTCCCCCTCTCACCCCTCCCTAGACCGCTCTGGGCTTTGACGTCATGTGTGCTCCTTTAAAGTTGCCATAGCAACCCCATTCCCCAAGCCCTCTGTCCGTCTCCTCTGGTAGGTTCCACAATGGTACAGGCAGCATCACGCTGCACAATGGTTTCCAGGCAGTGAAAGAGGGTGATTCAGCAAGCCACTCTTCTCCTTCTTCTTCTTGTAAAAAACCTTCCCTTCTCTTTTTATTTTTATGGGGGTGGGTGTTGCTTGTTATATGCTTACCATTTTCTTTTATTTTTTCATTTTTACAATTTCCCTTTTTTCTCCTCACCCCTCAATTCCTAGGGGCTTGAGTGACTTTAAGATTGGGTTTTCTCGAAAACCACTTGTCCATCGTTAATTTTAAACAATTTTCCCACCTCCAAAGAATCTGTTCTTGATAACAGTTTGGGATGTGGTTAATGAGAAACAAATAGGGAGGATTTCTGGGGCAAACACTGCTGGATGAGGATCGTAGTTCTGAAGCACGGAATGGTAGGTGGCTCTTTGCTCATTCTGGGTTCTAACCTGATTTTTGGAGGGTGTGGTGTTGTCTATTAATTGCTCCTGGTAGGGTGGAAGAACCAGGATGGGAGTGGGGTAAAGATGAAGTGGAAAGCAGGTTAATGAAGTGAACTACCTCTGGTGCAAGAAACTACCAGCCTTTCCTTCTGTGCAGAGTATCTCTCCCCTGAAGTGGGAGTATTGCAACCTTTCTGTTTGAAGTGAGGGTTGGCAGAGGGTGGGAGGGAGGTTTCTTATTGTGACCAGGGATTTTTAGACTAGTGCAGAGCTACAGAAGGGAAAACAGAAACAGAGACAGAGGAGAGAGAGAGAGGGAGAGGGGAGAGAGAGGGGGGGGGAGAGAGAGAGAGAGAGAGAGAGAGAGAGAGAGAGAGAGAATGAGCAGCTGTGCTTGTTAGAAGTGCTGGCCTCAGTCCCATATCCAAAAAATGCTATGGATTCCCTAAAACATTAAAAATCATGTCTTCAGTATGCATTTATATTTACTTCTGAGAGGTATAACTTAAATAAATATTTTGGGACATATTTACATATTTTAGTTGAGAATGCTATTTATACATTTTAGTTGCAAAACTAATGGCATTACTCTTGCAGACACACTAGGCTAAATTTGGGCTGGGGAGAGGAACAGAGAACAGGGATCAGCTTAGAGATAAGAGAAAGCATTGATGCTGCAGTCATAGAGGTAAAGGGGTCCCTTTAAGAAAGTGATCTCCTAGTCACAGCAGGCAGGTTTTTTTTTTTTTTAATGGCATGGTTCCCAGGTATTCTGTGCTGGGACTGTGTTCCCTAGAAATGTCAGAGCTTTTTTGGGGAGTGAAAGATATATCATCAGAAATGAGCATGACAATATATTTATCAGAATTTATATGTGCTTGCAGCAAAATAAATGTGATTTATTGGAAAGTCTTCAAGTTAATCAAGATTAGAGATATTTCAAGAAAATTATAGATATATACACATATATTTATTCCATATCCCCATATCTGCATTTAAATCTAAATACTGAGTCTCTGCTTCAACCCCTTTAAAGACAGAACTTTGTGGGATATTGCAGTTCGGCCACAGTAAGAGAATGGCTTATCCCAAGGCAGGAAGCTCTGAAGCAATCACAAGGTTGTTTACACGGCCGTCTTTGCTGCAGAGCCAGACAGGGTCTGCACAGCAGCCCTGTCCGCTGCTGGTCTGTTGATGATAACTTTCACGAACGAACCGGAAGCAGGCAGGCTAAGTCATGTGGGACAGGGCACAGGTCAGATGGAAGGAAAATGGGTATAAGTGCATCAGGCATTGCCAGCCCAAGGTCTGATTTCTCCCTCTCTCTCTAGACTGCTTGGTGTCGAGCCCTGGGAGATTTCACAGAATGCTGATCAATGTGCTAAAAATGGTTATGGGAATGACCATTTCTCGCAGGGAGGTTTCTGTAAATTTTATGCCTTAGGTGAGCATATATATTGTAAATATAGATACAGATGCTCATGAATGAGCTCCCAAGCTTCTGACTCCACTTCAGAACCCTTGGATTTTGGGTTGGCTAGTGTGGATGTAGCAGTTTTGCTGCCTCTGGTGTGTATTCCCTTCTCTACCTTGATGTCACTCTTATAATACACAGAGTCCTGGATTAGCTTATTGTACCACATAGAGCAAATTGGATTTTCTCATCCCCACAGCGGAACTAGAAAATCAGATGACAAAGGTAATATGACCTTAGAAATTACAGAGTCTTCATGCTTCCTCATTTGCACATCACTCACTCCTGTTGTTTCAAAGTAGATTTAATTTGATGGGCTCCTGGTGTTATAAAATCTTCACAGTTTCCGTAAAAAGATTCTTGATGATGAGGCAGTGAGAAATTATATGCAGAGTAGAAAAATCAGCTGCCTCCAGCTTCCTGCCTGTCTGCCCCAGAGCAGCATCTGGTGCGGGGAGGAGTGTGTTTGCCATGCTGGAAGGGTGTTTATGCACAGATCCCAGAGGGACGAGTGTGTTTTTGCTGTCATTGTCTGGTACGTCTGCAGCTATTAGTATTTAATAGTTTCATAGACTGTGATTAATATTTTTCAAGGTTAGAATGAACTGAGAATTGATTGTGGATGCTATAAAATATGTAAATTTTTAAATTACAGAAAAAATTTTAGGGTTTTTCTTGTTAGTATATCCTATAGGAAAATTACAAGGGAAAGGAATCTGCCTAACATAAGTAATGTGAACAAGCCTCCCATGTTTAAGGTAAAGCCTCTTATAATTAAAGGTTTTTTTAAAAAATAAGTTTTATTGTGGCTTTATGTAAATGAATCTATATTCTGGATGTGATCTTAGTGAAAAAGTATTTTAATACGAATGATAAAAGACAAAGACTAATTGGGGGTTTTGTCGTTTGTTAGACACAGAGGCAGATGCTTGCCTTTCCTGCTCTAGTTCTGGCATCAGGTGACATTTGTAGCTAAAAGACTGCATGGAATTGGTGCGTTCAAATTGAATGATTGCTCAGTTGCTTATGAGAATAATGGACTCAAAGCAAGAGAGAATTCCTTCAATTAGAATAATAGAAAACAAATTGACATTTAAATTTTTTTCTCCACTGCCCCTACTATTTCCTCTACAGTCTCTTTTAATCTTTTGGTTGGACATTGCAACACTTATGCAAAAACAGGCAAAAAGTGTCCAGCAATGACAAGAGAGGAGTGCAGTGTTGTATTTGCTGCAGCCTGAGTGTTTCTTTCTTACCACACATGGATGTCTTACAACTTCTGAGGACCAAGGACTTGTAGTTGGGCCTATAGACTACTGGGGGTGATGCTTATTGGTAAAGGAGAAGAGGATCCATTTGTTTCTTTTGCATATTAGATATATTTATTGCATTACATAAATCTGAGATGACACACGGTTGCTAATTCAGATAAAAGATCATGCTACATATTGATTGTTTGAAAGAGAAAATATAATTTAGAATTGGAGCTTGGATTTCCAGAAATCTACCTCTCTGCTCATATTTTCATAACAAAGTTGTAAAGTTTTCTTTTTAGATTTATTTTATTTTTAGAGAGAAGGGAAGGGAGGGAGAGAGAGAGGGAGAGAAACATCAAATGGTTGCCTCTCACATGCCCTGAACTGGGGACCTGGCCCGAAACTCAGGCGTGTGCCCTGATCAGGAATTGAACTGGTGACCTTTCACTGAAAAGCCAGCTGATGCTCAATCCACTAAGCCACATCAGTCAGGGCTAAAGTGTACAGTTTTGAATAAAGATTTTTCAGCTTGACTACATTGTGTCCTTATGAAAGAAAATCAAGGCAAATAAGGGGAAGTGAAAAACCTGTCTGCTGTATGTTTTAGGTACAAATCCTCCCCACCCGCCTTTATTTAATGGAGGAGAGCTTTATTTCTTATTGTGAATCTTGGTGGAAACTCTAATTGGATACCACAGATGATACTCAAAAATCTTTAAATAGAGATATTTTGGTTTGATGAGTGGACCTCAATTTTATATTTATTTTTGGTAAAGCGTTTTTTTAGTTGAATTGATGTTTTGGATTCCTAACAAGCCAGTGTGGCCTTTCTTAATGTTCTTACCCTGGTGACTATGAGATGTAAAACCCGTGGGCTCCTGGGAATGGAAAGTAGAATTTTGAGTAGAAAAAGAAATGACTGAAGGTTCCTTAGAAGCATTCCTAGCCCACAGTTGCTCTGAAACGGGCTGTGTTTTGCAGGTATGAAATGAAGTTCTCCTATAGGGCGACTAGGCATTTGCAGAGTGGTCTGCACTGTGATAAACAGGATTTTTGCTACATTGTGTGTGTGTTTTTGTTAGAAAGCAGGGGGGGGGGGAAACCCAGCAGTGACATAAAAGTACTAGAAATTCATTTCAGTGGCTTGTCTTTATAGAAGTAAAACTGCCTCCTGGTTTTCAGATGTTCTGGGTGCTTCACGTGCTTCCTGAAAATGTTTCTTAGAGTGATTATCCCCTTCTTACACATTGAAAATAGGATTTAAAAGCTATGATAGTGAAGGAACGCTCCTAAGTTTGTTTATTTGATAATGTTTATTCAGTGTCTGTGCTACCTCTGTCAGGGCCCTTATTACACAACACAATAATTACCTATTTCTGTGTTTCCTGTATAACCTACTAAATCATAATCTGTCTGTTTGGCATGTGGCAGGGGCACAGTAAATGTCCCTTGAATGAATGTCTCCTATACCCACAGTTCTCTGTTAAGGGCAATGGGTAGCAGAGTTTGTGAAACTATAATATAGCTTCTGACGTTTGGGAGCTTATACTCATTTAGGGAGGTGAGGCTAAATACCAAAGATGGTATATGATGATATAGTTTCTGATTTGATGATAAGTGTTATAGGAATTCAGAGGAGAAAGAGATTCAGCTCCTCTGATTGGTGGTGAGGGACACTGGGGCCATTTGGGGATGGCCTGAGGGCAGGAAGGGATAGGGGAGGAATTCCTAGAAGCAGTTGTAAGCCCCTGGCCAAGAAAGGGACTCTTCCTTGGGGCAGAGTGGAAATTTATTTTGGGTGTGGTGACCATACTTTCCACACTAGAAAGCAAAACTTGTGTCTGATGATGGGTAGAACAATGGAAACTGGTTTGGTCCTGGAGAATCTGGTCCAGTGTTGAAAAGTAACAGTAAGGGATTGAAGTTACAAACCTACTTTTGATTCTGATCAGATTACGGAAGAACTACTTGTAGGTCACTTTTCTCTTTCAGACCAACTTTAGTTTTATTTTATTTCACTTAAGTGGTTTTCAAACTTCTCTCAGTCCTTTGATCAGTACCCAAGTAACCCACTGTTCCAATGAAATCTTCCATGAAAAGTAGAATATGCAAAAGTGCAACAGTGGAGCTGTCCCAGTTGAAGAGTAGTAGGATGGCTCGTATCAGAAAACCCGAGTCCGTGTCACAAAACCAAGTATCGCATCACCCAAAATAGTAATACTAACTGGGATCCTGTTCAGATTTTAAAGTATCAGCTACTCTGGTATTGGTAAACCCAAGTTTTTGTGCATGTGGTAACTGTGCAGAGAGAACTACTGCGAGATGTTTTATTCCTCCCTGTCCCCCTCCCCACACCACCCAGCACCAATTATCTTCTCAGTTGTCTGGTTTTCTCAATGCAGGTGAAATTTCCATTTCAGTGTTAAAATCAACCCTGCCTATGTTTTTGTTTTGATTTTAGGCTTGTATGAGAAACACCAATGGCAGGATCATCTCAGATCTTCATTATGGCAACTCATGCAAGAAGCTGTTGAATTAGATCCATTTCCTATAGATGAGAACCCATACAAGCAGTGGTGAGTTGTGAATTTGAAAATGTCCCTTAGCAGGAAATGGGATCTATAGGAACAATTTAAAAAATGTATTGCACATGATTTATTGCGTATGATCTGGAGAAATACTTCTCTAAATAATGTCACTAAAGAAGTGAAAATCAGTAAGACAGAATGTTTAGCTGACAGTGTGTGCTATTAATACCCCAGATAGCAGCATGAGCTCTTGAGGTACATGAGCACATTGCATAACAGCATGATGCTATCACCCCAGATGATAACAGCCAATGTAAGATGGCTGCAATGAACAATTTCTTGAGGTTGAGTAACAATTGGGTAACAGTATTATTCAGTGGTTTTATTATTTGTGATATAATTCTATGTTTACCAGTTCATCCCCTCTAGTAAAGAATTGGTTCTGAGCTAAATTATAATGCTCAGTAGCTTTCACATATATATGTAATCCTATAAACATACACACATCCACATATATGTACATTCATATATATGTATATATATAACTTAGATCTTTAGAAATAAGGGAAGAGAAATCACATCCCAGTTTTATAAAACTCAATCTATGTACATGTTAGCCTACAAATCTTTTTGTTTGGTAAAAACAATGTTAAAAATAGATCCAGTTGCTCTGCTAGTTGGCATAATTTTTGAAAATATTATAAAAATACCAGCATACATAGGCAAAATATATTTTTAATCACATACTTGGGGTTTCACAGTTACCAATGTCAATAAGCAATAGATTCCAGCAGAGATGAACAAGTTATCTGTCAAATTACATCTTTGAAAAATAACAGTAGAACAGTGGTACTCTTTAGACTCCAAAAGAAGCTATTTTCAGCTAGTGATCAATAGCTCTCTTTCAATTGCTTAGTGGCTTATATGACTCTGAGTAGGTAGGCTGCCCTGTGAGCTAATGCATAACCTACAACTGCAGAAGATTGATGAAATTAACCTTACGCTTGTTTCACATCATGATTTTCATTATATTCTGCTTACAGTTATATTGAGAAAGGAGATGTAATAGTCACCATTCTGTGATTAATCAACATGTATTACATTGCCAACAATAAACCATTTTCAGTCTAAAATTATATGGCTGAACTTAATATTTGAGTTATGTATTATTCCCACTAATGTAGAAAACATTATATTGTCTCATCTTTTACATTTATTCATTATGCATGCATTTATTGAGAATCTGTGATGTAGACATCATCCTTAGCTCTTGGGCTAGGTACAGAGACTGTGCCTGTCTTAACGAAACTTTCAGTCTAAAGGTGTAGCACAATGGAACATGCCATTAAAAGGGAGAGATGTACTCTAAACAGTGTGGTACATACACAGTGCTGTTAATGGACAGACATAGGGTGGTACAAGAAGTGCAGTAGAAGAGAGTCTAATACAGATGGAAATTTGTCAAGGAAGGCTTATTGGAGGGAGCGATGTTTTGGCTGAATGTTAAGGACAATAAGAGGTTAGAAAGAGGAAGGGGAACAGTGGGGACATTTTTCAAAGGTCCACAGGCTTGAGAGAGCACGATTGTTTTGGGGGGTGCTAGGTATCATTTAGTCTGCTGGGACATAAATGGGGGTGGTGGAGAGGAAGAGGGATACAGGGCATATATGATAAAGGATTTCTTAGAAGAAGCTAAGGAGTTTGGATTTCATTCTAAAATGAAGAACTTTTGAAAGATTTTAAGAAGGTAATTGACATGATCACATTAATTTTTTTAAATTATGAAAGGTCATGCACATAGAAGAATGAAAAATACAGTTTGAGGAATAATTATAAAGCAAATATCATACAACCGTCATTCCTATTAATAGATTCCAATAAGCCTTTGTATGTTCTTTTCAGATCACGTGCTTTTCCTTCCTCACTAGAGGTAACCATTAACCACTACACTGCCTTTTGCCATACTTGTTTGCTTTCTTTGTAGATTTTCCATATTGTAATCATATAACATATATTCTTAATCATGTTATCTTGCTAAACATTGTACAGTTCTTCATTATTTATTTTTTATATCTTAATATATTTTATTGATTATGTTATTACAGTTGTCCCATTTTTCCCCCTTTATTCCCTTCTGCCCTCTACACCCCCTCCCACAATAATTCCCCCTTTTAGTTCATGTCCATGAGTCACACATATAAGTTGTTTCGCTTCTACATTTTCTATTCTATTCTTTACCTCCCTCTGTCTATTTTTCTACCTACCATTTATGCTACTTATTCTCTGGACCTTTTCCCCCCTCTCTCCCTGTTCCACTCCCCTGCTGATAACCCTCCATGTGATTTCCATTTCTGTGGTTCTGTTCCTGTTCTACTTGTTTGCTTAGATTGTTTTTGTTGTTGTTTTAGGTTCAGTAGTTAATAACTGTGAGGTTTTTGTCACTTTACTATTCATATTTTTTATCTTCTTTTTCTCACATAAGTCCTTTTAACATTTCATATAATAAGGGCTTGGTGATGATGAACTCCATTAACTTGACCTTATCAGGGAAGCACTTTGTCTGCCCTTCCATTCTAAATGATAGCTTTGCTGAATAGAGTAATCTTGAACATAGGTCCTTGCCTTTGATGATGTGGAATACTTCTTTCCTGCCCCTTCTTGCTTGAAAGGTCTCTTTGGAGAAAACGGCTGACAGTCTGATGGGAACTCCTTTGTAGGTAACTGTCTCCTTTTCTCTTGCTGCTTTTAAGATTCTCTCCTTATCTTTAATCTTGGGTAATGTAATTATGATGTGCCTTGGTGTGTTCCTCCTTGGGTTCCACGTTCTTTAGGACTCTCTGAGCTTCCTGGACTTCCTGGAAGTCTACTTCCTTTGCCAAATTAGGGAAGTTCTCCTTTATTATTTGTTCAAATAAGTTTTCCACTTGTTGTTCTTCCTCTTCTCCTTCTGTCACCCCTCTGATTCAGATGTTGGAATGTTTAAAGATGTCCTAGAGGTTCCTAAGCCTCTCCTCATTTTTCTGAATTCTTGATTCTTCATTCTGTGCTGTTTGAATGATTATTTCTTCCTTCTAGTCCACACCATTGATTTGAGTCCCAGTTTCCTTCCCATCACTGTTGGTTCCCTGGACATTTTCCTTTATTTCACTTGGTATAACCTTCATTTTTCTCTCTGATTTGCAATCATACTCAACCAATTCTGTGAGCATCCTGATTACCAGTGTCTTCAACTGTGTATCTGATAGGCTGGCTATCTCTTCATTGCTTAGTTGTATTTTTTCTGGAACTCTGATCTGTTCTTTCATTTACGCCATTTTTTGTCTTGGTGTGCCTATTACATAGAAAGGGACAAAGCCTTATTTGTGCACCAGGGCAGGGCAACCCACATTGCTATGTTGTGATGTGGCATATGGAGGAGGGGTTTAAGAGAGAACAATGGCACTTGCTCCCACTCTCTGCCAGTTTTCAGTCACTTCCCTCACTACCCATAATCAAATTGGGCCATGCTGGTGCTGATTCCTGGGTGGGTGGGCTCATGCACATTCTAGGACTCTCTGGGTCTCTCCAAGGAGCTCTCCTGTCAGGCTGGGAGTTTTTCCTGCTGCTTCCTCAAGCCCCACAGGTTTTTTCAGTCAGAGGTTTTGAGGCTTTATTTCCCCCAACTGGAATCCTGTGTTGTACAGTCTGTCTCTGTCTCACTCTCCAGTTGTTCCTCCTGGTTTATCTTCACGCTAATGTGGGACCACCCAGTACACAATCCACCACCTAGCTGGGTCCTCCAGCCACTGCCATGCCCTGAGTCCTCTCCACCAACTGCCAGTCTCCGCCCCTCCTACTGGTCTAGATGAATGTTTCTTCTTTAACTCCTTGGTTGTTGGACTTCCATACAGTTTGATTTTCTGTCACTTCTGGTTGTTATTTGTTGTTGTCCTTCTTTTGGTTGTTCAAGCAGGCACAGTTTGTCTACCTATGCCTCCATCTTGGCTGGAAGTCCCCCTAATTCTTTTTTAACTAGATTTTCATGATAGCACCTTAAGTGTTTCCTCTGGCTCCAATCTAATCACTTTCTGTACACTATATGATAATTTCAAGAACTCTGGAGTCAGAAAGACCTGGGCTTGAATGCTAAGTCTGATATTTTGTAGCTGTGTGGTTGCTAGGAAGTTATCAACATCCCTAAACCTGAATTTCCTTAACTTTAAATCATAAAAATGATATAGGATTAAATGTTTGTAAAATGCTTAGAACAGTGCCTACTACAGAGAAAGAACTCAATAAATGCTAGGTATTATTTTGAAACACAAATCTTATAATAACTTGAGCAGACACTTCACAAAAGAGGAAAATCAAATGGCCAAGAAAAAATGAAAAGATCTTCATTAGTAAGCAGCAAGATGCAAATTAATAATATCTTAAGTGCAATTATATATCCACCTGATTAGCAAAATTTAAGAACTTATAAATTGAGTGTTGATGGGGACATAGATGTTTCATACATTGCTGATATAACCAACTGGAAAAAATACTTTAGCATTCTATAGAAAAATGGAATGTTCACATACCCCAAAATGCAGTTCATTTCTTTGATAATTACCAAGAGAAGCTCCTATACATATATACTAAAATCTATGAACAATTATATATATGTATATATGTAAAAAAAGTATTTCATATACTTAATAACTATTATAAATGTTTATTAAATAAATATATATAACTCAGATAATATATGTTAGTATAAGTGATATTCAAACAATCCAAATGCCCATTAGCAGTAAAATGGATAAATAAATGTGGTATATTTATGGAACAGAATACAACAACTTACATGAATAAACTTCATGCATAAACATGTAAGAAGAATTGTACACTAGACTTATGTCCAAGCTGGAGGTGTAAGTAGATACACACTGCCTCCTTGCACAACCAAAAGAAAAACAAAACAAATGTAAAAACAAAAACTAACTAGAACTGTCAGAAAATCAATCTGTATGGAAGTCTGACAACCAAGGAGTTGAAGAAACATTCATTCAGACCAGTGAGAGGGGCAGAGATGGGCAGCCAGGGTGGAGAGGACTCACGGCAAGGCGACAGCTGGTGGACTGAGTAAGGTGGCAGCTGGCAAAGGGGTGATCCCACATCTGAATTTGGATAAACCTGGAGAAACAACTGGGGAGCAACACAGACCACACAAACCAGGGTTCCAGTGTGGGAAAATAAAGCCTCAAAACCTCTGACTGAAAAAACCTGTGGGAGTTGAGGCGACAGGAGAAACTCCCAACCTCACTGGAGAAACACACAGGGTCATAGAACGTACACAAAGACACTCATCTAGAATGCACCAGGTCCTAGAATGATTCTGATGCAGGAATCAGCACCAGAAAAGCTATATTTGCTTGTGGAAAGCAGAGGAAGTGACTGAAAGCAGGCCAAGAGCTGAGCAAGTGGCATTGTCCCCCCTCAGACGCCTCCCCCACAGACAGCACCACAATGCAGCCAAGTGGGTTGTCCCACCCTGGCAAATACCTAAGGCTCCACCCCTTAATACATAACAGGCATGCCTGGACAGAAAAAATATGTCCCAAAAGAAAGAACAGATGGAAGTTCTAGGAAAAATACAACTAAGCAATGAAGAGATAGTCAGCCTATCAGATGCACAGTTCAAAACACTGGTAATCAGGATGCTCACAGAAATGGATGAGTATGATTGCAAATCAGAGGGAAAAATGAAGGTTATACCAAGTGAAATAAAGGAAAATGTCCAGGGAACCAACAGTGACGGGAAGGAAACTGGGACTCAAATCAATGGTGTGGACTAGAAGGAAGAAATAATCATTCAAACAGCACAGAATGAAGAATCAAGAATTCAGAAAAATGAGGAGAGGCTTAGGAACCTCTAGGACATCTTTAAACATTCCAACATCTGAATCAGAGGGGTGACAGAAGGAGAAGAGGAAGAACAACAAGTGGAAAACTTATTTGAACAAATAATAAAGGAGAACTTCCCTAATTTGGCAAAGGAAGTAGACTTCCAGGAAGTCCAGGAAGCTCAGAGAGTCCTAAAGAACGTGGAACCCAAGGAGGAACACACCAAGGCACATCATAATTACATTACCCAAGATTAAAGATAAGGAGAGAATCTTAAAAGCAGCAAGAGAAAAGGAGACAGTTACCTACAAAGGAGTTCCCATCAGACTGTCAGCCGTTTTCTCCAAAGAGACCTTTCAAGCAAGAAGGGGCAGGAAAGAAGTATTCCACATCATCAAAGGCAAGGACCTATGTTCAAGATTACTCTATTCAGCAAAGCTATCATTTAGAATGGAAGGGCAGACAAAGTGCTTCCCTGATAAGGTCAAGTTAATGGAGTTCATCATCACCAAGCCCTTATTATATGAAATGTTAAAAGGACTTATGTGAGAAAAAGAAGATAAAAAATATGAATAGTAAAGTGACAAAAACCTCACAGTTATTAACTACTGAACCTAAAACAACAACAAAAACAATCTAAGCAAACAAGTAGAACAGGAACAGAACCACAGAAATGGAAATCACATGGAGGGTTATCAGCAGGGGAGTGGAACAGGGAGAGAGGGGGGAAAAGGTCCAGAGAATAAGTAGCATAAATGGTAGGTAGAAAAATAGACAGAGGGAGGTAAAGAATAGAATAGAAAATGTAGAAGCGAAACAACTTATATGTGTGACTCATGGACATGAACTAAAAGGGGGAATTATTGTGGGAGGGGGTGTAGAGGGCAGAAGGGAATAAAGGGGGAAAAATGGGACAACTGTAATAACATAATCAATAAAATATATTAAGATATAAAAAATAAATAATGAAGAACTGTACAATGTTTAGCAAGATAACATGATTAAGAATATATGTTATATGATTACAATATGGAAAATCTACAAAGAAAGCAAACAAGTATGGCAAAAGTCAGTGTAGTGGTTAATGGTTACCTCTAGTGAGGAAGGAAAAGCACGTGATCTGAAAAGAACATACAAAGGCTTAGTGGGA
This sequence comes from Carollia perspicillata, assembly GCA_004027735.1. Taxonomy (NCBI): domain Eukaryota; kingdom Metazoa; phylum Chordata; class Mammalia; order Chiroptera; family Phyllostomidae; genus Carollia; species Carollia perspicillata. The sequence goes on from PVKM010014384.1 coordinate 17,124, forward strand.
GTCTATTGGGACTTAGTGGGAGGAATGACGGTTGTATGATATTTGCTTTATAATTATTCCTTAAACTGTATTTTTCATTCTTCTATGTGCATGACCTTTCATAATTTAAAAAAATTAATGTGATCATGTCAATTACCTTCTTAAAATCTTTCAAAAGTTCTTCATTTTAGAATGAAATCCAAACTCCTTAGCTTCTTCTAAGAAATCCTTTATCATATATGCCCTGTATCCCTCTTCCTCTCCACCACCCCCATTTATGTCCCAGCAGACTAAATGATACCTAGCACCCCCCAAAACAATCGTGCTCTCTCAAGTCTGTGGACCTTTGAAAAATGTCCCCACTGTTCCCCTTCCTCTTTCTAACCTCTTATTGTCCTTAACATTCAGCCAAAACATCGCTCCCTCCAATAAGCCTTCCTTGACAAATTTCCATCTGTATTAGACTCTCTTCTACTGCACTTCTTGTACCACCCTATGTCTGTCCATTAACAGCACTGTGTATGTACCACACTGTTTAGAGTACATCTCTCCCTTTTAATGGCATGTTCCATTGTGCTACACCTTTAGACTGAAAGTTTCGTTAAGACAGGCACAGTCTCTGTACCTAGCCCAAGAGCTAAGGATGATATCTACATCACAGATTCTCAATAAATGCATGCATAATGAATAAATGTAAAAGATGAGACAATATAATGTTTTCTACATTAGTGGGAATAATACATAACTCAAATATTAAGTTCAGCCATATAATTTTAGACTGAAAATGGTTTATTGTTGGCAATGTAATACATGTTGATTAATCACAGAATGGTGACTATTACATCTCCTTTCTCAATATAACTGTAAGCAGAATATAATGAAAATCATGATGTGAAACAAGCATAAGGTTAATTTCATCAATCTTCTGCAGTTGTAGGTTATGCATTAGCTCACAGGGCAGCCTACCTACTCAGAGTCATATAAGCCACTAAGCAATTGAAAGAGAGTTATTGATCACTAGCTGAAAATAGCTTCTTTTGGAGTCTAAAGAGTACCACTGTTCTACTGTTATTTTTCAAAGATGTAATATGACAGATAACTTGTTCATCTCTGCTGGAATCTATTGCTTATTGACACTGGTAACTGTGAAACCCCAAGTATGTGATTAAAAATATATTTTGCCTATGTATGCTGGTATTTTTATAATATTTTCAAAAATTATGCCAACTAGCAGAGCAACTGGATCTATTTTTAACATTGTTTTTACCAAACAAAAAGATTTGTAGGCTAACATGTACATAGATTGAGTTTTATAAAACTGGGATGTGATTTCTCTTCCCTTATTTCTAAAGATCTAAGTTATATATATACATATATATGAATGTACATATATGTGGATGTGTGTATGTTTATAGGATTACATATATATGTGAAAGCTACTGAGCATTATAATTTAGCTCAGAACCAATTCTTTACTAGAGGGGATGAACTGGTAAACATAGAATTATATCACAAATAATAAAACCACTGAATAATACTGTTACCCAATTGTTACTCAACCTCAAGAAATTGTTCATTGCAGCCATCTTACATTGGCTGTTATCATCTGGGGTGATAGCATCATGCTGTTATGCAATGTGCTCATGTACCTCAAGAGCTCATGCTGCTATCTGGGGTATTAATAGCACACACTGTCAGCTAAACATTCTGTCTTACTGATTTTCACTTCTTTAGTGACATTATTTAGAGAAGTATTTCTCCAGATCATACGCAATAAATCATGTGCAATACATTTTTTAAATTGTTCCTATAGATCCCATTTCCTGCTAAGGGACATTTTCAAATTCACAACTCACCACTGCTTGTATGGGTTCTCATCTATAGGAAATGGATCTAATTCAACAGCTTCTTGCATGAGTTGCCATAATGAAGATCTGAGATGATCCTGCCATTGGTGTTTCTCATACAAGCCTAAAATCAAAACAAAAACATAGGCAGGGTTGATTTTAACACTGAAATGGAAATTTCACCTGCATTGAGAAAACCAGACAACTGAGAAGATAATTGGTGCTGGGTGGTGTGGGGAGGGGGACAGGGAGGAATAAAACATCTCGCAGTAGTTCTCTCTGCACAGTTACCACATGCACAAAAACTTGGGTTTACCAATACCAGAGTAGCTGATACTTTAAAATCTGAACAGGATCCCAGTTAGTATTACTATTTTGGGTGATGCGATACTTGGTTTTGTGACACGGACTCGGGTTTTCTGATACGAGCCATCCTACTACTCTTCAACTGGGACAGCTCCACTGTTGCACTTTTGCATATTCTACTTTTCATGGAAGATTTCATTGGAACAGTGGGTTACTTGGGTACTGATCAAAGGACTGAGAGAAGTTTGAAAACCACTTAAGTGAAATAAAATAAAACTAAAGTTGGTCTGAAAGAGAAAAGTGACCTACAAGTAGTTCTTCCGTAATCTGATCAGAATCAAAAGTAGGTTTGTAACTTCAATCCCTTACTGTTACTTTTCAACACTGGACCAGATTCTCCAGGACCAAACCAGTTTCCATTGTTCTACCCATCATCAGACACAAGTTTTGCTTTCTAGTGTGGAAAGTATGGTCACCACACCCAAAATAAATTTCCACTCTGCCCCAAGGAAGAGTCCCTTTCTTGGCCAGGGGCTTACAACTGCTTCTAGGAATTCCTCCCCTATCCCTTCCTGCCCTCAGGCCATCCCCAAATGGCCCCAGTGTCCCTCACCACCAATCAGAGGAGCTGAATCTCTTTCTCCTCTGAATTCCTATAACACTTATCATCAAATCAGAAACTATATCATCATATACCATCTTTGGTATTTAGCCTCACCTCCCTAAATGAGTATAAGCTCCCAAACGTCAGAAGCTATATTATAGTTTCACAAACTCTGCTACCCATTGCCCTTAACAGAGAACTGTGGGTATAGGAGACATTCATTCAAGGGACATTTACTGTGCCCCTGCCACATGCCAAACAGACAGATTATGATTTAGTAGGTTATACAGGAAACACAGAAATAGGTAATTATTGTGTTGTGTAATAAGGGCCCTGACAGAGGTAGCACAGACACTGAATAAACATTATCAAATAAACAAACTTAGGAGCGTTCCTTCACTATCATAGCTTTTAAATCCTATTTTCAATGTGTAAGAAGGGGATAATCACTCTAAGAAACATTTTCAGGAAGCACGTGAAGCACCCAGAACATCTGAAAACCAGGAGGCAGTTTTACTTCTATAAAGACAAGCCACTGAAATGAATTTCTAGTACTTTTATGTCACTGCTGGGTTTTCCCCCCCTGCTTTCTAACAAAAACACACACACAATGTAGCAAAAATCCTGTTTATCACTGTGCAGACCACTCTGCAAATGCCTAGTCGCCCTATAGGAGAACTTCATTTCATACCTGCAAAACACAGCCCGTTTCAGAGCAACTGTGGGCTAGGAATGCTTCTAAGGAACCTTCAGTCATTTCTTTTTCTACTCAAAATTCTACTTTCCATTCCCAGGAGCCCACGGGTTTTACATCTCATAGTCACCAGGGTAAGAACATTAAGAAAGGCCACACTGGCTTGTTAGGAATCCAAAACATCAATTCAACTAAAAAAACGCTTTACCAAAAATAAATATAAAATTGAGGTCCACTCATCAAACCAAAATATCTCTATTTAAAGATTTTTGAGTATCATCTGTGGTATCCAATTAGAGTTTCCACCAAGATTCACAATAAGAAATAAAGCTCTCCTCCATTAAATAAAGGCGGGTGGGGAGGATTTGTACCTAAAACATACAGCAGACAGGTTTTTCACTTCCCCTTATTTGCCTTGATTTTCTTTCATAAGGACACAATGTAGTCAAGCTGAAAAATCTTTATTCAAAACTGTACACTTTAGCCCTGACTGATGTGGCTTAGTGGATTGAGCATCAGCTGGCTTTTCAGTGAAAGGTCACCAGTTCAATTCCTGATCAGGGCACACGCCTGAGTTTCGGGCCAGGTCCCCAGTTCAGGGCATGTGAGAGGCAACCATTTGATGTTTCTCTCCCTCTCTCTCTCCCTCCCTTCCCTTCTCTCTAAAAATAAAATAAATCTAAAAAGAAAACTTTACAACTTTGTTATGAAAATATGAGCAGAGAGGTAGATTTCTGGAAATCCAAGCTCCAATTCTAAATTATATTTTCTCTTTCAAACAATCAATATGTAGCATGATCTTTTATCTGAATTAGCAACCGTGTGTCATCTCAGATTTATGTAATGCAATAAATATATCTAATATGCAAAAGAAACAAATGGATCCTCTTCTCCTTTACCAATAAGCATCACCCCCAGTAGTCTATAGGCCCAACTACAAGTCCTTGGTCCTCAGAAGTTGTAAGACATCCATGTGTGGTAAGAAAGAAACACTCAGGCTGCAGCAAATACAACACTGCACTCCTCTCTTGTCATTGCTGGACACTTTTTGCCTGTTTTTGCATAAGTGTTGCAATGTCCAACCAAAAGATTAAAAGAGACTGTAGAGGAAATAGTAGGGGCAGTGGAGAAAAAAATTTAAATGTCAATTTGTTTTCTATTATTCTAATTGAAGGAATTCTCTCTTGCTTTGAGTCCATTATTCTCATAAGCAACTGAGCAATCATTCAATTTGAACGCACCAATTCCATGCAGTCTTTTAGCTACAAATGTCACCTGATGCCAGAACTAGAGCAGGAAAGGCAAGCATCTGCCTCTGTGTCTAACAAACGACAAAACCCCCAATTAGTCTTTGTCTTTTATCATTCGTATTAAAATACTTTTTCACTAAGATCACATCCAGAATATAGATTCATTTACATAAAGCCACAATAAAACTTATTTTTTAAAAAAACCTTTAATTATAAGAGGCTTTACCTTAAACATGGGAGGCTTGTTCAGATTCCTTAGGTTAGGCAGATTCCCTTCCCTTGTAATTTTCCTATAGGATATACTAACAAGAAAAACCCTAAAATTTTTTCTGTAATTTAAAAATTTACATATTTTATAGCATCCACAATCAATTCTCAGTTCATTCTAACCTTGAAAAATATTAATCACAGTCTATGAAACTATTAAATACTAATAGCTGCAGACGTACCAGACAATGACAGCAAAAACACACTCGTCCCTCTGGGATCTGTGCATAAACACCCTTCCAGCATGGCAAACACACTCCTCCCCGCACCAGATGCTGCTCTGGGGCAGACAGGCAGGAAGCTGGAGGCAGCTGATTTTTCTACTCTGCATATAATTTCTCACTGCCTCATCATCAAGAATCTTTTTACGGAAACTGTGAAGATTTTATAACACCAGGAGCCCATCAAATTAAATCTACTTTGAAACAACAGGAGTGAGTGATGTGCAAATGAGGAAGCATGAAGACTCTGTAATTTCTAAGGTCATATTACCTTTGTCATCTGATTTTCTAGTTCCGCTGTGGGGATGAGAAAATCCAATTTGCTCTATGTGGTACAATAAGCTAATCCAGGACTCTGTGTATTATAAGAGTGACATCAAGGTAGAGAAGGGAATACACACCAGAGGCAGCAAAACTGCTACATCCACACTAGCCAACCCAAAATCCAAGGGTTCTGAAGTGGAGTCAGAAGCTTGGGAGCTCATTCATGAGCATCTGTATCTATATTTACAATATATATGCTCACCTAAGGCATAAAATTTACAGAAACCTCCCTGCGAGAAATGGTCATTCCCATAACCATTTTTAGCACATTGATCAGCATTCTGTGAAATCTCCCAGGGCTCGACACCAAGCAGTCTAGAGAGAGAGGGAGAAATCAGACCTTGGGCTGGCAATGCCTGATGCACTTATACCCATTTTCCTTCCATCTGACCTGTGCCCTGTCCCACATGACTTAGCCTGCCTGCTTCCGGTTCGTTCGTGAAAGTTATCATCAACAGACCAGCAGCGGACAGGGCTGCTGTGCAGACCCTGTCTGGCTCTGCAGCAAAGACGGCCGTGTAAACAACCTTGTGATTGCTTCAGAGCTTCCTGCCTTGGGATAAGCCATTCTCTTACTGTGGCCGAACTGCAATATCCCACAAAGTTCTGTCTTTAAAGGGGTTGAAGCAGAGACTCAGTATTTAGATTTAAATGCAGATATGGGGATATGGAATAAATATATGTGTATATATCTATAATTTTCTTGAAATATCTCTAATCTTGATTAACTTGAAGACTTTCCAATAAATCACATTTATTTTGCTGCAAGCACATATAAATTCTGATAAATATATTGTCATGCTCATTTCTGATGATATATCTTTCACTCCCCAAAAAAGCTCTGACATTTCTAGGGAACACAGTCCCAGCACAGAATACCTGGGAACCATGCCATTAAAAAAAAAAAAAACCTGCCTGCTGTGACTAGGAGATCACTTTCTTAAAGGGACCCCTTTACCTCTATGACTGCAGCATCAATGCTTTCTCTTATCTCTAAGCTGATCCCTGTTCTCTGTTCCTCTCCCCAGCCCAAATTTAGCCTAGTGTGTCTGCAAGAGTAATGCCATTAGTTTTGCAACTAAAATGTATAAATAGCATTCTCAACTAAAATATGTAAATATGTCCCAAAATATTTATTTAAGTTATACCTCTCAGAAGTAAATATAAATGCATACTGAAGACATGATTTTTAATGTTTTAGGGAATCCATAGCATTTTTTGGATATGGGACTGAGGCCAGCACTTCTAACAAGCACAGCTGCTCATTCTCTCTCTCTCTCTCTCTCTCTCTCTCTCTCTCTCTCTCCCCCCCCCTCTCTCTCCCCTCTCCCTCTCTCTCTCTCCTCTGTCTCTGTTTCTGTTTTCCCTTCTGTAGCTCTGCACTAGTCTAAAAATCCCTGGTCACAATAAGAAACCTCCCTCCCACCCTCTGCCAACCCTCACTTCAAACAGAAAGGTTGCAATACTCCCACGTCAGGGGAGAGATACTCTGCACAGAAGGAAAGGCTGGTAGTTTCTTGCACCAGAGGTAGTTCACTTCATTAACCTGCTTTCCACTTCATCTTTACCCCACTCCCATCCTGGTTCTTCCACCCTACCAGGAGCAATTAATAGACAACACCACACCCTCCAAAAATCAGGTTAGAACCCAGAATGAGCAAAGAGCCACCTACCATTCCGTGCTTCAGAACTACGATCCTCATCCAGCAGTGTTTGCCCCAGAAATCCTCCCTATTTGTTTCTCATTAACCACATCCCAAACTGTTATCAAGAACAGATTCTTTGGAGGTGGGAAAATTGTTTAAAATTAACGATGGACAAGTGGTTTTCGAGAAAACCCAATCTTAAAGTCACTCAAGCCCCTAGGAATTGAGGGGTGAGGAGAAAAAAGGGAAATTGTAAAAATGAAAAAATAAAAGAAAATGGTAAGCATATAACAAGCAACACCCACCCCCATAAAAATAAAAAGAGAAGCGAAGGTTTTTTACAAGAAGAAGAAGGAGAAGAGTGGCTTGCTGAATCACCCTCTTTCACTGCCTGGAAACCATTGTGCAGCGTGATGCTGCCTGTACCATTGTGGAACCTACCAGAGGAGACGGACAGAGGGCTTGGGGAATGGGGTTGCTATGGCAACTTTAAAGGAGCACACATGACGTCAAAGCCCAGAGCGGTCTAGGGAGGGGTGAGAGGGGGAAAGGGAAAGAGGGAAAAGTCTATGTGCGGCTACAGCTACTGTTTTCCGGTGAAATGAGGACCAGGCAAAATGGAAAGGGTTAGGGTTTGTTGGCAGCCACTATCAGCAACTACGACCTCCGAAAGCCTGTCTGCGCAATCTGGAGAAACAATCGGCTCCGTGCAGCCCTGACCACAGTGAGGTACACAGCCACTCTGAGGAGCAAATGCCCGCAGTGCAAAACACCACTGGAAATTTAGTCCGTCTCTTCTTTTCCACTAGCTCAGCTTTTTGCAAACAGCAAGCACAAAGAGAGACATATAGTATCTGTAAATGTCAAAGCAAACAAAGATGCTAATAACCTCACAGGGGATGTGAGCGTTTAAGTCCTGCCTGCCTGAACCCCACAGAACATTTGCACAGCACTACTCCTTTCCTGTTTCCCGTGTTTTTAATAAAAGTCCTGAACAAATACCCACTAGATCAAACTCAAAAACTTAGACTGCAATTTGAATGTGGAAGCAAAATACAGATAATCTGAGTTAACAAATCAGGGTTGGCTCTTTTTAAAAAAAATTGCAGGTAATTCTGTGGAAAACTGATACAAATTATATTATTACTATTTGGGGCAAATGTCTCATTTTAGTTAAGTAATTTGTCCTGCCTTTGACTGCTAGAATATATTTTTAAGCCTCCATTTAGTTTTAACATCTACAAATAATAGTATTTTTGCATGAGAGCAGTTGACTACTTCTGCTACTAAAAAAAATTACCAATTCCTTTTAACATTTTAAAATATTTATTTACATAAGGAAAATTTTCAGTACATATTTGATCTAATTTGAGAAGTGCTTGGACTTCTCACACTAACTAATCTAACCAAAATCTTTTCTTCCTTAACCAAGTAGTGCTGAGTTTTATACTATTGTACATTATGTTTTGGAACCATTTTACATACAGAATTAGGAGCTTCTTCCACATGTTAACAAACAAGACATAACATGCAACAGAGATAAAAGAAGCAATGATTGCACACACTAAAACACATCATAAAACTACACGAGACCACATCAGGCTTTGTGGTGGTTGTTGTTGTTGCTGTAGTTATTTTATTCAGGAGGCAATCTAGAAAAAGAAAGTCTTGCATGAGTTTGCTGTCTTTTTCAGTCCATTGAACAAATTTTTGGATGCTGCTTACTCTAACAATCAACAAGAATCAATTGATCGTTAACTTTTAGTTTCGGCAATTGGCCTACCTACAAGATGACTATGTCTCAAGCAAAAGTGTGCACTGATTAGCCAAATAACTTTATAATGCAATGTAATTGGCATTCAGACTTTTAAGTTACTATATTCTAAGTTTGGATATCAAAGGTAAGTTCCCAGTAACTGTATATCAATGAGGATAACACGAACTTTAAACTCTTACCTCATATTACAAAGACAAAAATTAATTCGAGATAAATTATGCACTGAAACATAAAAGCTAAAAATCTATAAAACAACTAGAATAAAATATATCTTTTAGAAGGAAAAATAGCTTTCTGATCTTGGAGTAGGCAAAGATTTCTTAGGACTCAAAGTACTCATCACCACAGGAAAAAAAGACTTAATCAAAATTAAAAGCTTCTACTTACCTGAAGTCACCATTAAGAAAATGAAGAAACAAGCCACAGACTAAAAGAAAGATATTTAATTTAAACATATCTGAAAATAGTCTTGATATACACACATTTTGGGTTATATAAAAATATCCTACAACTCAGGGATAAAAACAATTTTGTTTAATGGGCAAAAGTCTTGAGCAGGCACTTGATGAAAGAAGATTTATAAATGCTCAACAGGTATATAAAAAAGTATTCGACATCATTGGTCATCAGAGAAATGCAAATTAGAACTGCAACAAATGCCATTTCAAACCCACAAAAACAGTTAAAATTAAAATGATTAACAACACCAAATTTTGGCTAGGACATGGAGAACCAGAACTCTCCTACATTAATGGCAGGAGTATAGGATAGTAAAACTACTCTGGGAAATGATTAGCAGCGTTTTTTTAATGATTCACATACACACACACACACACAATGACTCAACAATTCTCTTCATAGTCCACCAAGAGAGTAGAGCCCTATGTCCATTAAAATAATAGTTTTACATAAATGCTTGTGCTAGTTTTATTTATAAATGATACAGACTGTAAATAATTCAAAGTATACAAACAGGAGAATAGGTAAATTATGGTATATTCATATAATGGAATACAATTCAGCAATTAAAAGGCAGCAAATATAAATAAATTAAAACTTATCTTTTTTTCCGTTATGTGTTAATTCTTGATAGCACAAGTTATTAAAATGATAGATGCCAATATTGTTCATAGATTTGGGGGTGGATTTTACAATTTAAGGATTTATTTATTTATTTATTTTTTATTTCTTAGTTGTTGTTCAAGTATAGTTTTCTGTCTTTTACTCCCATCCCATTCCACCCTCCCCTAGTGCTCCCCACCTCACTCCCATTTCCACCCCCCTTAGTGTTTTGTCCATGTGTCCTTTATACTTATTCCCTCAAACCCTTCCCTTTTTCCCCTGAAATTCCCTCCCCTGTCCCCTATGGTTACTCTCAGCCTGTTTTCTATTTCAATGTCTTTTTATTATATTTTGCTTGTTTCTTTGTTTTGTTGTTTAGGTTCCTGTTAAAGGTGAGATCATATGGTATTTGTCTTTCACCATCTGGCTTATTTCACTTAGCATAAAGCTTTCTAGTTCCATCCATGCTGTTGCATAGGGTAGGAGCTCCTTCTTTCTTTCTGCCGCATAGAATTCCATTGTGTAAATGTACCACAGTTTTTTGATCCAGTCATTTACTGATGGGCACCTAGGTTGCTCCCAGCGCTTGGCTATTGTAAATTGTGCTGCTAACAACATTGGGGTGCATAGGTTCTTTTGGATTGGTGTTTCTGGGTTCTTAGGGTATAAACCTAGCAGTAGAATTGCTGGGTCAAAAGGCACATCCATTTTTAGTTTTCTGAGAAAATTCCATACTGTTTTCCATAATGGTTGTACCAGTCTGAATTCCCACCAACAGTGAACTAGGGTCCCCTTTTCTCCCCAACCTCTCCAACACTTGTTGTTTGTTGCTTTGTTTATGATGGCCATTCTTACTGGTGTGAAGTGGTATCTTATTGTAGTTTTAATCTGCATCTCTTTCATAGCGAACAATATTGAGCATCTTTTCATGTGTTTCTGGATCCTCTGTATGTTTTCTTTGGAGAAGCATCTATTCAAGTCCTTTGGCCATTTTTTAATTGTATTGCTTATCTTCTTAGAGTGCATTCATGCAAGTTCTTTATATATTTTGGAGATTAAACACTTGTCTGAGGTATCATTGCAAATATGTTTTCCCATACAGTTGGTTCTTTTTATTTTAATGCTATTTCTTTGGCCGTGAAGAAGCTTCTTATTTTGATGAGATCCCCTTTGTTTATTCTCTCCTTTATATCCCTTGCTCTAGGGGACAAATCAGTAAAAATGTTGCTGCATGAGATATCTGAGATTTTCCTGCCTATGTTCTCCTCTAGGATTTTAATGGTGTCACGGCTTATATTTAAGACTTTTTTATCCACCTTGAATTTATTTTTCTGTATGGTGTAAGCTGGTGCTCGAGTTTCATTTTTTTGCACGTAGCTGTCCAGTACTCCCAATACCATTTGTTGAAGAGGCTATCTTTATTCCATTTTATGTTGTTGCCTCCTTTGTCAAATATTAATTGACCATAGAGACTTGGGTTTATTTCTAGGTTCTCTATTCTGTTCCACTGGTCCATGTGTCTGTTTTTATGCCAGTACCAGGTTGTTTTTATTACAGCAGCCTTATAATACATTTTGGTATCAGGTATTGCAATCCCTCCTACTTTGTTCTTCTTTCTCAAAATTGCGGCAGCTATTCGGTGCTGTTTGTGGTTCCAGTTCTATGTCTGTGAAATAAGCCATTGGTACTTTAATAGGTATTTCATTAAATCTGTAAGTTGCTTTGGGTAATAGGGACATTTTGATGATGTTAATTCTTCCAATCCATGAACATGGTATATATTTCCATTTGTTTGTGTCTTCCTTCATTTCTTTCTTCAGTGTTGTGTAATTTTCTGCATACAGGTCTTTTACCTCTTTGGTTAGGTTTATTCCTAGGTATTTTATTTTTCTTTTTCTATATCAAATGGGATGTTTTTCTTGATTTCTGTTTCTGCTGTTTCACTGTTGGTATACAGAAATGCCTTTGATTTCTGGATATTGACTTTATATCTCACTGTTTTGCCAAA
>PVKM010014385.1:0-29092 GCA_004027735.1 Carollia perspicillata
TGAACATGGTGGACAGCAAGCACAGCATGAACATCCTCAACAGAATCCAGGAGCATTTTAGTGAGTCCCTGGGTGTGTCCTCTGCCAGGGCCCTCTCCCGATAGGGGCAAATGCGAGGGGGCGGGTAGGGTAGGTTTTCCTGTGACCCCCAAAGAGGCCGTGCCCCTGTCCACATTCCCTTCCTTCCCTACAATATGGATGTTCTCGGGGAGCACACCTGGGGAGTTCAGCATCAGGGACTCGAATGCCAGTCCCCCCTTGGCCAGGCTGAGGGGCCTTGGGCTCTGACTGTTGCTGTCAGTGCCTGTTGCTCAGGTACCAGAAGCCTTTGGGGTCAAAGGAAGGATGGTGGTGGCCAGAGGCAGGGCTTGCTCCCGGCCAGGGCGGAGACCTGTGTGTTTCTCTCCCTCTGCTGGCTGCCTCCCCTAGTGTGTGTCTCCACAGGAACCCCTTGTTGATCTCTCTTGGAATCTTTTTCTTGTTCCTCAGATAAGAAAATAGAAAAACTGGACACGGATGATTTGGACGAGATTGAGAAAATAGCCAACTGAGAAGCTCCACCAGTCTCTGGTGCCCGCCCTTGGCGCTCCCCCTACATGGCAGACTAGTGCTTTCACATAGAGGCCTCAACTGTCACCATGAAGATGAAGGCACATGTACAGAGAAACTACCTACCTCATTTTAAATTACGTTTGGACTCAACAGAAATTTTGCAAATGATGGGGGAAGGTAGAAACAATTGGTGACACAACTTTTGAAGATTAGGCGTGAATACACAGAAATTTTACCTTTTGGAAATTCTGTCTTTTTTTTTTTTTTGCCAGTGTTTTCCCCGCTGTTACACTAATCTAGATCCTGTGGCTAATCACTTGCTCGGGAGCTATCTGGCTACCCTGCCTGTCCTTGGGCCCCAGCGGAAGTGACAGAACAGACGTGAAGAGGGAACACAGAGAGGCCCAACTAGGATAGGTGTATAAACAACCCACCATGTTTGGAGTAAGGTGTGAGGCGGCGGAGACCTATGAGCTGCTGCTTTGGGTTCTCAGTGTTGTTAGCGCACTCTGTCCTGATGCCCACAGCAGGAAGGGATCTACTGAGCATGGACCAAATGCTAACCGGGGATCTTTAGTGTACACAAGTTTGTGTTGCAGGGCCAGGCCCTGCAGGAGCAACCTGCGTGCAGTGCACATCTGATTACTGGTGGGTCCCTTGCATGTGGGTAACCAAGTGCTGTGAGGAACTCATTGTGGAGAATTAGTGCTGGCTCTAGCTTGCCATAAAACCTGGTCTTGTAGGCACTTGCTGATCTTTTTTACATCCCTACCATCACCTTAACCCCTTTAGTAACCCCAAGCAACTAAAAGGTAATCTGAGGTTTGGATCATCAGTGAAAACTAGTTTCAAGTCACAAAGGGTCAGCTTCAAGGCAGCCTCAGAAGTAACGTGCAGTAGTCATAAGTGCTTGCTTTGTTTTCAGATCCCAGAAGGCAAGTTTTGTAAGAGCAGGGAAATGAGTTCCAATACTTGGCATCTTGATTGTAAAAGGATACTGAACATTTGTGTTTAGTGCTTGGAAGACAAACAAGTACAACTAAGAGACTAGGTGGACTACAGCCATTCATCTGTGCAAAGGCAAGAGTAACTGCCAAGACCTTTACTCCATCCTTTCTTACTCGGCATCTTTGTGCAGAGTAGTTAGAGCAAATAATAGTAATGGACATTCCTTCATACCTGGACAAGACTGTTGGTATCTATAAGGTGACAGTGCAGAGATGAGACTGAGGTGCAAAAACAATATGCAACCCCAGCCGAAAGGAGTCCTGTTCTTAGACTTTGATACAGAATGGCCACTTCACCTAGGACCAGGCTTGGAAGAGGGGTTTTCTGTGATGAGACCTACTACAATCCCAGATCTTCCTTGTGTTTCTCTGTTTTAGGGTTAGATCTGTCTCCTGGGAAAGGAAGGAGCCACTATCAACTTCCAGGTGGTCACCTTAATCTAACATTACAGATACTGCAGAGAGACTGACAGTCTGCCAGTCCTCCACTTCCTCCACTGGGCACTAGAGTCTTTTCTATGCTTCTGACCAACTCTGACCAACTTTGGGAGTCTTAGAAGAAATTTAACTGCCCCACTCCCAAAGTCCTATGGACCAACCCTGAAATAAAGAGAAACAAAGGCAATAATTAAAGGACTATAAACTCCTCACAAGGCTGCAGTCCAAGCATACCTGCACCTCACAACATATATAATCCATCTACTGAGTAGCCCTAAAGCTGGGCAGGCAAATGGGAAGGCAGTGCCCCAGTCACCTCAATAGTAGGAGTGAATGGACATCTGGTAGAAATCTAGATTACCTGTTCTTAATCTGGGGGCTTGGACCCCTTAGAATTCACTGGGTGGGTTTTGTGGAGTCTGAAGTATATGCACTACTTTGAGTTTAAATGCATCTTCCTGGGGAGAAACTCCCAAAGGAGTATATGTGTGTGTGTGTGTTTTAAAAAGACTCACTGTCATGCATGGCTCTGGAACGTGTCCCCAGTGTCACTGCAGTCCATGTTCCTTCACAGACCATGTTCTTTGCCTCCGGTGTTTGGCCCCTGGGGCTCATTGGACCTCAACTGCCTCTGTGACCATGTCCAATTCTGAGACATCGGTGATGTAAAAATGTACTGAGCCCTTGGTGAACTTCAGGCCCCAGAGTTTCTTCTGCTGTTTTTTAGTAAGTTTCTATATATGCAATGATAAACTGTGCCCTAGAACACAGAATTCACTTGGGAAAAGGAGATTTCGGTCCAAAGAAAGATTCTGGATATGTTCATTATCCATATACATAAACAATGGATTTTATTGTTTTTTTTTTTGAGTGTTCATTGGCTGTATGCATAATAACTAATCAACTGCTGATGTATTCTTTACTAACACTAACAATAGTGACCTATTCATGTTACTAAGATATTGACTATAAGAAGGAAACAGCATGTTTTGGTTGCTGATATTAGTAGTCATGATTACTACATATTACTACATAATATGAAGACTCACATATTATTCCATAAGCTAGTCATCACCTTATATTACTATTTCATGTCAAAGTTGACACTCTGACATCCCAACTATAGTTGGGATGGATGCATACGCCAAGGGCCCTAGTCGGTTGCCAGAGGGGTGTTCACATTTCCTTTTTCCGGCTGGTATACCAGAGGATGCTGGCTAACTACCCTATTTTGCCATGTATAATGTGTACTTTTTTGCCCAAATTTTTTAGGTAAAACTGATGTA
Organism: Carollia perspicillata; assembly: GCA_004027735.1. Classification (NCBI taxonomy): domain Eukaryota; kingdom Metazoa; phylum Chordata; class Mammalia; order Chiroptera; family Phyllostomidae; genus Carollia; species Carollia perspicillata. The sequence continues at coordinate 3,284 of PVKM010014385.1, forward strand.
CATTTTCCATGGGTAGGACTATCTAAATGTTTTAATCTATAAAAATAGGTATCTATATAAATGGTTGTAATTATTTTTATTTATGCTTATGAATTAAAAGTAACTCTAGAAAGCAATAATGATATCTGTTCAAAAATAAATGATAACATTTCCTTATAATATAAAAAACAAGTACGTAAATATAAATAAATAATTTAAAAATTAAACTGAAAGACTTTTTCTTGAAAGTTTGGGCCAAAAACGTGGGTGCACATTATACATGGCAAAATACAGTAATTTCAGTCTTTACATTCTACGTTTCTAGTCCTTCTAGGAATAAAAATAGGATTCAGAAAGGTATTCTTCCTCTGTTGTCCTCATCTCTTGTTCATTATGTAACTTGAAGGCCATTTCGTTCATAGTGCCATTGATATTTAGAAGGTAAAGATTTCTGAGGTTAGAGAAGATTCACGAAGGAGTGCAGTTTGCTTACCAGAGGAAAGTGGGATTTCAAGTGACAAGAAGAGTGCCTTAGGGAGACTGACCCTATCAAGACTTCGCCAGGATAAACACAGTATACAGGAAGGGTGGTAAGGTGAGCAGCCTCACCATGTGGGCAGAGAAAAGACTCGTTAGGCAGAAAATGGAGATACGATTGAACAGGACTTGGATTTATCAGTAAATTATAGATTCTTAAAAGACAGAAAGTGATTACAGCATTTTGGGGGTATGGGGGTAGGAAAATTGGTCTAGCAGAGGTCTACAGGATACACAGGAGCTGGAAAAGGTCCGAGAAACCAGTGAGGAGATAACTCCATCAGTCCCACCACACAGCAAGTGCCAGGATGTCCCTGGTTGTATTGAGAATGCAGAAGAAATGAACTAGAAAGATATTACAGGGGAGGAATGGCAGGCTCTTTAAAAAATTTATTGTTATTCCAAAGAGGATCTGTGACTCAACAGTTACGTGTACTATACAAAATAATTCTGAGGAGAAACCCAAAGGGAAGGTTTGGAAAGAACAGGTGATGTCATGATGACTGAGTCTCCTACACAGCCTGTATGACGTGTAAGAGACTCATTCAGCAAGAAGGGACTGGCTGCTCTCCTTCATCACCCACCCAAGTTGGAGATTTCTCCTGGTCCCAGATACAGATATCAGGTTCTTAGGAACCCCCTGCAGTCTTAACCTGACTTTGCTTTTCTGATTGAGAATAAATGTTCCTTATTCTGTTGATGGACTCAGACTGCAGCATTCTGAAAACGATATAACGAAGGATAGGGAACCTGAGGGGCCTATGCTAGAAGGCTCCACTACCCTAACTATAAACCTGGGACAGGGCTTCCCCAGATTAGTTTCAAACACCTAGTAGGAGCCCTGGCTGGCTAGCTCAGTGAGAGCACTGTCCCAAACCTGTGGGTTTGATCCCCAGTCAGGGCACACACATAACAAGAAACAACAGCCCTGGCTGGTGTGGCTTAGTGAACTGAGCACCAGCCTGCAAACCAAAGGGTCGCCGGTTCAATTCCCAGTCAGGGCATAGTTCTGGGTTGTGGGCCAAGTCCCCAGTAGGGGGCATGTGAGAGGCAACCACACATTGATGTTTTCTCATTTTCCCCTCTCTCTAAAAAATAAATAAAATCTTTAAAAAAATTTTAAACAGAAACTACCAATGAATACATAAGGGAACAAAAAAGCAATGTTTCTTTCTCAAATCAATTTTTAAAAAATTATTATTAAAAACCCCCCATCTAGTGAGAAGTGAGAGGAGGTAGGGATCTGCTTGGAGGCTGTTCATCACCTTCCTTCCTACCTTATGCCCTCTCTCTCCAGCCCCTGTTGTTGGATGCTTCTGCCTTGGCTTAGAAACTGTTCTGATATTAGTATTCAACACAGCAAGAAGGTTCTCCATAGTAGTTCTAATCACATACTAGTTCTAATAGTAAAATGGGGTTCGGGAGTAGGTGAAGGAAGGAATATTAAATGAAGGCTGACAGTGGTGGCTGTTTGGTATGTCAGCTGCCCAGATGAGATACAGCCCCTGCTTTACCAATATCTAGCGGGCAGAGGTGGTTGGGTGGCAGACCTTTCTTTAGCCTTATTGCCCAGCACTACAGCCATTTCCTTTTCCCAGAGGAAATGGGGGGGTGGGGGTGTTTAGATGGAACTCTCCTGAAAGTACTAGTACACATTTTGCGAGTGTTTACAACTGTTCTGTTATATCCTCATCCATGTGCTTCCAGTCCTTGGAATTCTCCAGATGAAAAGCCAAGCAGTCTTAGGTTCTATCCCTGAAAGCAAATGTCTCCAAGCTTAGACTTGAAAGGACATGAGTTAGCCCCTGGTCCGGTTGTGTGGCTGTGTGCTAGGTGTCTTGTTATCCAGCCTGTGTTCCTCTCGGATGCCGACACCTTCTAAATTTGCACAGAAGTCGTCCTAATGAACCAATGCCATTTGAGTCCAGGTTTAGCAACAACACAGCTTCCAGTATTTCAGGACCGCTTTGTTATTTCTGGAGCAAGGAGGGCTGTGCGAGAGGGACAAGTTAAACACCGTTCTATTTATCTGATTTCATAGGTAACATCAATGGAGGGGACAACTTCAGAAAAAGCTGCAGTGCCCTAGCCTCATGGATCATTACTCCTTTCTGGTTAACTTCCCACTCTGTCCAGGGACAATTTCAAGACTCGCCTCCAACTTCCAACCCTGTTATCTCCCTCAATTTTAAGCAAGGAATTCCCCAAATCCAAGTAAACAATCAACACAAGGCAACACCCTCAACCTTCCCCCACCAGACCTACCTCCAGGCACACCTCTCCCCGCTCCGTGTGTTACAAATGGGAGCAACATCCCTACCATCTAAATTTCTCCGTGTGCACCAAATTGCCTCTCCTGTGGCTTTTAAGGATTTGTTCCACCAACTCTCCTTCTCCTGTTTTCAACCTTTGCCACCCCATTAGCTGATCCTCCCAGCCTCCAATTTTTCCAGTTTTTTTTTATTGTGGTAAATATAAAATTTACCATCTTAACCATTTTAAGCATATAGTTCTGTGGTATTAAATACATTCAGAACATTGTGCAGCCATCACTACCATCCATCTCCATAATTCTTCATCTTGTAAAAGGGAAACCACACCCAATAAATTCCTGTGACCTCCCCAGCCCCACCCCAACAACCATCATTTTACTTTCTGTCTTTATGGTCTTGACTATTCCTAAGTATTTCATATAAGTATTTGTGTGTGTGTGACTGGTTGATTTCATTTAACTGCAATTTCTTCAAGGTTCACCCATTAATTTTCTTGGTGATATTTTAATATAGCTCCTACTTAAAATCCAAACCTCCCTCTCCAGCCTTACATTTCTCCTCAATGTGGACTTCCAGCCAAGACAGAGGTATAGGTAGATACACACTGCCTCCTCACACAACCAAAAGGACAACAACAACAACAACAACAACAACAACAAAAAAGCAGAACGGCCAGAAAATGGAACTGTGTGAAAATCCAACAACCAAGGAGTTAAAGCAGAAACATTCATTCGGACTGGCAGGAGGGGCACAGATGGGCAGCCAGAGAGGATGCAGGCAAGGTAGTGGCTGGCAGACTGGACAGTCCCACATTTGGGTGTGGATGAACCGGGAGAAACAAGTGGGGAGACAGATCACACAGCCCAGGGTTCCAGCATGCGGAAATAAAGCCTCAAAACCTCTGGCTGTAAAAACCTGTGGGAATTGTGGCAGCAAGAGAAATTCCCAGCCTCACAGGAGAGTTTGTTGGAGAGACCCACAGGGCCCTAGAACGTACACAAAACCACCCACCTGGGAATCAGCACCAGAAGGGCCCAATTTACTTGTGGGCAGCAGCAGAAGTGACAGAAGGCTGGCCTAGAGCCAAGCAAGTGGCATTGTTCCCTCTTTGTTCCCTCCCCCACAAACAGCACCACAACACATCAATGTGGGTTGCCTTGCCCTGGCGAATACCTAAGGCTCACATAACAGGTGCACCAAGACAAAGAAATATGGCCCAAATGAAAGAACAGATCAAAACTCCAAAAACAGAACTAAGCAGTAAAGAGACATGGCCAATCTATCAGATGCAGAGTTCAAAACACTGGTAATCAGGATGCTCACAGAACTAATTGAGTATGGTCACAAAATAGAGGAAATAGTGAAGACTATGCAAAGTGAAATAAAGAAAAATATACAGGGAACCAACAATGAAGGGGAGGAAACCAGGAATCAAATCAATGGTTTGGACCAGAAGGAAGAAATAAACATTCAACTAGAACAGAATGAAGAAACAGGAATTCAAAAAAAATAAGGAGAGGCTTAGGAACCTCCAGGACAACTTTGAATGTTCTACCATCTGATCATAGGGGTGCCAGAAGCAGAAGAAGAGGAGCAATAAATGGAAAACTTATTTGAAAAAATAATGAAGAACTTCCCCAATCTGGCAAAGGAAACAGACTTCCAGGAAGTCCAGGAAGCTCAGAGAGTCCCAAAGAAGTTGGACCCAAGGAAGCACACACCAAGGCACATCATTATTAAGTTACCCAAGATTAAAGATAAGGAGAGAATCTTCAAAGCAGTAAGAGAAAAGGAGACAGTTATCTACAAAGGAGTTCCCATAAGACTATCAGCTGACTTCTCAAAGAAACCTTGCAGGCAAGAAGGGGCTGGAAAGTATTCCAAGTCATGAAAGGCAAGGACATACAACCAAGACTGCTCTATCCAGCAAGGCTATTGCTTAGAATGGAAGGGCAGATAAAGTGCTTCCCAGATAAGGTCAAGTTAAAGGGAGTTCACCATCACCAAGCCCTTATTATAGGAAATGTTAAAGGGGCTTATCTAAGAAAAAGAAGATAAGAAATATGAACTGTAAAATGACAACAAACTCACAACTATTAACAACTAAACTTAAAAAAAGACAAAAACAAACTAAGCAAACAACTAGAAGAGGAACAGAGTCACAGAAATGGAGGTCACAAGGAGAGTGTGGGAAGTGGGTGGGAAGGGGGAGAATGGGGAAAAAGGTACAGGGAATAAGAAGCTTAAATGGTAGGTATAAATAGACAGAGGGAGGTTAAGAAGAGTATAGGAAATGGAGAAGCCAAAAAACTTGTTATGTACAAACCATGGACATGAACTAAGGGGATGGAATGCTGGTGGGAATTGGGGTACCGGTGGAGGGGAGAAAAAATGGGACAACTGTAATAGCTTAGTCAATAAAATACACTTAAAAAACACACATTTCTCCTCAATGATCAAAAATCTTGTAAAATTGCTTCTAAGCATTGAAATCCCACTCCCTGACCCTCTGCGGTCTGACTGCTCCCCCACTGCTCCTCAGAAATGGCTTTCATCAAGGACACCAACAACTGGCATGTTACTAATTTAAAAAAAAACCCAAACATTTTATCATATTTGACTCCTCAGCAGCATTTAATGTTATGGATATGCCTACCTCTAACCCCTTTTCTAGTGACTAAAGTGACACACCACACCTACTGGTCTTCTTTCTCTCTTGCCACTTCTCAGCCTCCTTGGCAGGCTCCTCTATTCACCTCTTAAATGTGACTGTTCCTTACAGCTGCTTTGGGCCATTTCTTCCTCTTTCTCTCCCATGGATGATCTTGTTCATTCTTGCTGGCAACTCCTGAATCTATGTCAGACCCAGTTCTTGAGCTGCAGGGTTGTAGAAACAATGCCTGCGTGACACTTGCACTTGGGATGTCTTTCAGGAATTCTGCACTTGACATATCCAACACTGAACTCATCATCTGTTACCACCACCACAAATCGCCAATCTAAAAACTCCGTGTTCTGTTCTTGGTTCCTCCTCTAACTTGAGCTCACAAAATAGCATTTCAACTGCCTATTGCTTGTTCCAGAAACCTAGGTTCATCATGAGTCTTACTCCCTGGCCCCCCTCAACCAATAATCACCAACTCCTTTCATATCTACTATCTATTGCAGTATAACAAATCACCCCAAGACAGTGACTTAACGTGACTTTTTCACAATTCTGAGGGTGGTCTGGGTGGCTCTGCTGGTTTCTCGCAGGCTCACTCAAACAGCTACATCCCCCTAGCTGACGTCTGGGCTTAGCGAAGAACGTAACAGGATCCCTCCTCATGGTCATTCATCTTTACAGCATGGTAGACAGTCTCCAGCTTCCGAGAGAGAGCGGAAGGTGCAAGTTCTCATGAAGCTTTGGCTCACAACTTCCCAAATACACTTTTGTTACATTCTTTTGGTCATAACAAGTCACAAGAGCAGCCCAGCTATCCTGGATGAGGAAATAAACTTCATCTCCTGATGGGAGGAGCTATGAAGTATTTTTTAAAACGGATTTGCGAGAGTGAGGGAGAAGCGGTGTGAGTCCCTTGCACTCATTCACATCGAATGAATGATGCTGTGACAGAAGCCGGCGTGATGGTTAGTGATCTGCTGATCGCTAACTCATTTACTGATTTGTGCTCCCTAATTCAACAGTTGTTTACTGTGTCCTTTCTATGGAGGAGGTGGGGGAAAGCCAACAGTGAGCAAAATAGGTAAGGTCTCTGCCCACGGAACCCACAGTTGAATGAAGACGAAATCATTATGTGATCAGGCAGTAAGATGCAGTTCAAGCTGCTCCGCTTCTCAGCAAGATTTCAGGCCCCAATGGCCAGTGAGAAAGTACCCTGGAAAAGGCTAATGCCTCCAATTATTGGCTGGCTTGCTGGCCCCAGCCAATTGGGTGTTGGCTGGGCTCCTGACCAGAGTCCCAGGTCCAAAAAAAGCCAGTCTCTTACTCTGCCCTCGGTTTTTGGTTTTGTTGCCCATTGCTGTCTCGAATTGGGTTACCCTGAATTCAAATACCATACTTGCCACTTACTAGGCCATATCATCTTGGAAGTCAATTTCTCTGAACCTCAATTTCCCTACTTGCAAAATGGAGATAACAGGAAAGCTATGATAATTAAATGGGGTGATTCAAGTAAACTGAAAATGCATTAAAAAAATATAAACTCGCCCTGGCTGGTATAGCTCAGTGGATTGAGCGCGGGCCTATGAAGCAAAGGATCACGGTTCGATTCCCAGTCAGGGCACATGCCTGGGTTGCAGGCCAGCTCCCAGCAGGGGACACACAAGAGGCAACCATACATCGATATTTCTCTCCCTAACCCTTCCCCTCTAAAGATAAATAAATAAAATCTTTAAAAATGTATATATTAACTCATTATACCTGCCCAGTCTAACCCAATCTGACTCACAGCAGGAGGTTGCCTAGGAAAACATACCCTTCCCATGAGTGGGATTCTCACTGGCTTCAGGCTGGATGCCCCCGCCTCCTTTTTTTAAAAATATAAATGCTAGCTGAGGGGAGGAAGTGATAGCCCTGGCAGAGCTGCTCCAAACAGGCTGGGTGGTTTCATTGGCCCAGTTGGAGCCTCAGATTGGACCTTCCTGACAGCCCCACTTGTACTAAACAAAGGCCAGTCAGTCTCCTTATGGGTGCAGGAAGTAAAATAATAAAAATAAATGTCAGTAAGCGTCCTACAAATCCAATGCAAGCAAAAATCCCACCCTCAGCCCTGGCTGGTGGGGCTCATTGGATTGAGTGCCAGCCTGCAGACTGAAATGGTCACTGGTTCGATTCCTAGTCAGCACACATGCCTAGGTTGCAGGCCGGGTCCCCAGTTGGGCGCATACAAGAGACAACTGACTGGTGTATGTCACACACATTGATTTTTCTCTCCCTCTCTTTCCCTCATTCTAAAATTAAATAAGTTTTTAAAAATAGTACCATCAATTGTGGTGAATTAGCTCTAGGAATCATGTTTCAGTGGAAGCAATGGAGGAACCACCGTCAAAGTGCTAGAGTAGCTGCACTTTGTAATGAAATGTCAATGGAGAGAGGGCAGTGGGCACCCAGACTTCAATTTTTGCTCTATAGCACTCTGCCACAAAGAATTTACAATTGAGTCTTTTAGTGTTGCTGAAAGCTTTGCTGTGTAGACATTTGAGGCAAAGAGTAAAAGGTAGAGGTACCTCAAAACCTAGTTTTTTGTCTTTTTCCTTATTTTATTTCATTTTTAGAGAGAGGGGAAAGGAGGGAGGAGGGAGAGAAACATCGATGTGCAAGAGAGCCTCTCACCCACTTAAACTGGCAACCTGGGCCATAATTCAGGCATGTGCCTTGACTGAGAATTGAACCAGCAACCTTTCAGTCCACAGGCTGGTGCTCAGTCTACTAAGCCACACCAGCCAGGGCTAGTTTTGTCTTTTTCTAAAAAGGGATCACTTCAGCCCTGGCTGGTGTAGCTCGGTGGACTGAGTGTGGGCCTGCAAACCAAAGGGTCACCGGTTCGATTCCCAGTCAGGGCACATGCCTGGGTTGCAGGCCAGTTCCCAGAAGGGGACGCACAAGAGGCAACCATACATCGATATTTCTCTGTCTCTCTACTTCCCTTCCCCTCTAAAGATAATAAAATCTTAAAAAATATATTTAAAAAAAGGGATCACTTCAATAACAGTACAGAAGGAGCATTATTCCTCAGAAAGCCAATTAGCAGTCTCCCCCAGGGTTGCTGCCCAACATGGAATGAGACTTCAGTGCTGTCTCCTAGCAGTAGCACACTGTTGGTGAAGGTGCTGAGAATCAGACTGGTCCTTTGGGAAGGTAATACGGTACACGGCATTATCCTTTCTGTAGCATAGTGTGTGCATGCTCTGTTTTAATGAGTGGTTAAGAGCTGAGAAAACATTCTTAGCCCACACTACCTCTTCTACAGTACAAATAAATTAAATTTATTACTACCAGTATTATTAAAATTTTGATCTTCCATTGCAATGTTTTCTGTTTCATTTTTAATTGACATATATGTATAATGTAATGTCAGATATTAGGTGGGAAGTTCTATGAGTTTTGACAATTGTACACACATGTAACCTCCACTCCAATTAGGATACAGAACATTTCATCACCCCTGAAAGTTCCCTCGTGCCCGTCCAATCAGTCCTACTCACTGCAGCCATCCCTAGGCAAACACTGTTCTGGTTTCTATCACTATAGTTTAGATATACCTGTTTTGAATTTATGTAAATGGAATCATGTACCGTGTACTCTTTTTGAGTCTGCATTCTTTCACTCAACATAATGTATGACATAGCAAATCGCTCACTTGTGTTGTTGCATGTATCAATAGTTCATTCCTTTTCTCTTGCTCTGTAACTCAATGTTATTGAAAGGTACAGTTTACATACAATAAAATGACATTTTACATACAGGCATACCTCAGAGATATTGTGGGTTTGGCTCCAGACCTCCATAATAAAGCGGGTATGGCAATAAAGTGAGTTGTAATCTTTTTGCTGGTGGAGGGTCATGCCTTCGATTTGTAAAAAACCCAACACCTGTGAAGGACAATAAAGTGAAATGCAATAAAATGAGGTGTACAGTTCTAGGAGTTTTAACAAATTCATACATCTAATCCGAAATCCAGACCTAGAGCCTGGATCAGTGTTGTTCAATTGGTTGGCACTGTCCGGCAAGGTAAAAGGTGGCTGGTTCAATTCCCAGTCAGGGCACATGCCTGGGTTGCAGGTTGAGTCCCCTGGTCAGGGTGTGTATTAGAGGCAACTGATCTGTTTCTCTTTCTTTCTTTCTCCCTCCCTTTTCCTCTCTCTGAAAATAAATGAAATCTTTTGAAAAAAAATAAAGTCAGTGGTTATTAAAAATTACTTTAAAGAATTCATATTCTAGGCCCTGGCTGGTGTGGCTGAGTGGATTGAGTGCCAACCAGCGAACCAAAGCTTCAATCGCCTGTTGGATTCCCAATCAGGGCGCAAGCCTGGGCTGTGGGCCAGGTCCCCAGTAGGAGGTGCACCCTTCCCCTCTCTGTAAAAATAAATACATAAAATCTTTTCCCCCCCCAAAAAAGTTCATATTCTAGTGGGGAGAGACAAAAAGTAAGTTAGCAACAAGTAAGATGATTTTTGACGGTGTGGAAATGCTCACTTAAGTATTATCAATTAATGCTAAAACATAAGAAAGGAGTTAAGACACTTTATGTCACAGCAACTTCGACTATTATGCCATTACATTGATTTAAAAATGACATTTAGAAATAGCCGTTTAATAAAAAGGTTCAACTTTAAATCGTATGTAAATTTTGTTTAGGACTATGTAAAATACCTGTGCTGTGATGGGTACGAATAAAAACTGGAATGACCCAGAAGAAAAAGATATCGCGGTTATATTTTATGGAGTAGGGGGATTATGAGGCGGGGGCGAAGAGGGAGATTTAAGGGCTTTTGTTTCGTTTCGTTTTTTGTCGTCTTACCCGTTAACGCGTTCTTAACAGTAGAAACTGCCTTCCTCTAGTATTCTCACAGCACTCTTCCTACGTAAGCCTTTAGCGTTCAGAGATTCATAAACTTAGTGACACGTGGCAAGTCTGCAAGTGAAACCTCGGCTATTTCAGTGTGAACTAGAGCACCGAGACACCACGCCAGAGGAAACTCGCCACCGCCTCGCGCGTGACGGGAAGAGGTGCGGCCGGAGGCCGGCCGGGCGCGGAAGGGTGACGCCAGGCGCCGGACAGAAACTGACGTCACTTTTCAGCACCGCCGCTTCCGGTTCGCCTGAGTGCGGTTCTCGCGCCTGCTGCGGGTTTAGGAGCGGGGTTGGCGTGCAGTGTGGTGGTTTACTTCGCGGACCGGCCTCCCTCCCTCCGGACCATGGCTACCGACTCCTGGGCCCTGGCGGTGGACGAGCAGGAAGCGGCTGTCAAGTCGGTTAGTGGCTTCAGCTTCTGGGGAGGAGGAAGTAGGAGGGCCCCAGCGGACCCTGCTTTGAATACTGGGAGTCCCACGCCTGGGGCAGGCCGGGGGTCCAGCGGGGAATCAGTAATGATTTGTGCCTGGAGAGATCAATATTGAGATTGTTCCGCTCATCTGCGCCGGTTAAAGACTTTTATCCTGTGTCAGATCTGCCCTCGCTACGTGTGTTGTCTTTCCTGGATTGCATTGTAGTGGGGTTATTAAGGAAAGGCAAATTTAGATGCCGATTCTCTTTCTCACCAAGAGTAGAATGAGTCTGTGCTACTCTTATTTTAACATTTTAAACTTTTTTTAAATTTATTTTTAGAGAGGGGAAGGGAGAAAGAGAGGGAGAGAAACATAAATGTGCGGTTGCCTCTAGCGCGCCCCCCACTGGGAACCCCGCCTGCAACCCAGGCCTGTGCCCTCATTGGGAATAGAACCAGTGACCTTGTGGTTTGCTGGCCAGCGCTCAATGCACTAAGCCACACCAGCCAGGGCTTAACGTTTTTTTAGATCCATGTTTAAATTAACGTGGTTGGCAGTTTGTAGCTCAGCAGAATAACAGATGCAGGTTTTTATGTATTTCAGTCTACTGCAGATGTTGGTGGGAAGCACTGTAAATTGTTTCATTGATGCTTAAAGTGACACTTAGTTTCATATATTGGTTCTTCTTTGATTAATGAATATCCAGTCAACTGGAAGGTAATCATAGCGTAAACTGTGATTTTCTGTTATATCTAAATGTAGGTTTGTTTAGTGAGAGTGATGATTTTAGAAATATAGTTAAGTTTTTTGGTTTTGTGAGGCGGTGGATGTTTTGTTTTTGTAGTGTGAAATCTTATAACTTTAAAAAAAAATTATTTATCCTCAGAGGGGAAGGGAAGGAGAGGAGAGAAATATCAATGTATGGTTGCCTCTCATGCATCCCCCGCTGGGAACTGGCCAGCAACCCAGGCATGTGCCCTGGACTGGGAATGGAACTGTGATCCTTTGGTTCACAGGCCTGCACTCAATCCACTGAGCTACACCAGCCAGGAACTTTTTAATGCCTAAATTACATTTTTCTTCTCCAGTCACCCTTGAATTACTTGGGGATTGTTGTCAGTTTGTCAGCACATATTTGAAATGGGCCAAACTCAGTGGAGAATAGGAAGAAGCTTCAGAGTCCAGTTAGGAAGGCTAGAAGGGGGAAGTGCTGTGAAAGTGGCAAGAATAATGTGGTGTCTGAACTCTGAGCAGGGGGAGGATATTTATGAGTAAAGAAATCAGGGCAATTACTTCTCAAGTCGCTTACATTTGAGCAGGATATTAGAGATTGAGTCGTCTTAAGAGAGATGGAGGTGAAAAGCATTTTAGGAAAACAGAATGTACATTTTCCTGGAGAGCAGGAATCAGAACTCATTTTTTGCTGCAGCTTCAGGTTATTGAGTTGTAGTAGGAGCAATATAGAAAATACTATAGGGAGTGTACCTTGGACCTTAACTAAGAACTTACAAAACTTGCTTTATTTGGTTAGTTTGGGGATGTTTAAGGATACTGACCATGTTAAATTGAGAGCTGGCAAGATTTATTGGACTGCAGAGAACAAAATCTATTAAAAGGAGTGATGTTTAAAGGAGAGGAGATTAGTTGTAAGTTACTCTAATAGCTCAGAGATGGAAGGTGTATGTTGGGGGTTGAAAATGAAGATGAGGGAATAGATTGTAGAGGTAACTGTGGAGGTATAACTGGAAGGGTTTAGAGAAAAGGAGAAAATGGAGATAAAGGCAAAGATTACTCTTTTCAACCTAGATCCCACAGGTGATATTAATGAAGTGCTAGTAACGCAGATTTGGTATGGAGGGTGGTGAGTTCACTTCTGACTGCTCTGAATTTGAAGTAAGGAGGACATCTTGGTAAATACCTGTGTTGGGAGTTGGCAAGAGTTGTTTCAAGTTTGATGATTTCTTAGGAGGATTCACAGGATCCAGCATATAATTCTACTCAGCAATGGTTTGTTACAATGAAAAAATACAAAGCAAAATTAGCAAAAAGCAAAGGTATATGGGGCCAAAGTCCAGGGAAAACCAAGCACAAGCTTCTTTTAAAAAAATTTTTTTTAGCTTTATTTATTTATTTTTAGAGAGTGGAAGGGAGGGAGAGAAACATCCGTGTGAGAGCAACATTGATCAGTTGCCTCTCACATGCGCCCTAACCTGGGACCGAATCCATAATCCAGGCATATGCCCTAATCTGGAATCGAACTGGTAACCTTTAGGATGACACCCACCCAACTGAGCCACACTAGTCAGGACCAAGCACAAATTTCTAAGAGTCCTCTCTAGTGGAGTCACACCAAGGGCGTCAAACTCATTTTCACTGGGGGCCACATCAGCCTTGGGGTTGCCTTCAAAGGGCCGAGTGTAATTTTAGGACTGTATCAATGTAACTACTCCTTAACAGTTAAGGGAGAGCTCAGTGCTGCTGCCCGGTAGAAACAAAGTGCCGGGCTGGATAAAATAAAGTGGAGGGCCGGATTCGGCCCATGGGCCTTGTGTTTGCCTCCTGTGAGTCACATGCTCCACATTTGTGCTTAATTCCTTCTGCAATAGATTGTGACCACACATGTGAAGTGTTGTCAGGGGAAGCTCATTAGAGACACTGCTTAGAGTTTTTACTAGGCTGGGGTTGGGGGAGGGAGGCTGTCACCTAGTCATCCTCTGCCTAGCCTGTACCAAAATTCCAGACTCCCACAGGAAAGTAGGTGTTAGCATAAACCACAGGTTTTTACAAACATAGTCAGTGAAACCCTCAGCAGTTCTGGAAATGGTGCGAACCCTCCCCAAATCCACATTTCCAGATGCCAGCCAGTGGGCGGCCTTGCTAGCTGGCTTTCCTAAGAATAGCAGTCATGCTTATTAATGTTAGCGTTTTTATGCACAGTGCCCATCAGGCATTTGGAAATGTGGCGCCGGAGTTCAGGAGAACAATCAGATTAGAGGTATAACTGGCAGTTATCCATGAAGAAAACAAAAAGGATGATATAGTATATGGTTCTGGCGCTCTCAGTTTTACAATCTAGTGTTTCGCATCAGACCTTCCCTAAAAGACAGAATTGGTGTCAGATCTTTTTAAACCTAGAACTCTAATCTAGCTGTGATACTATGAATATCACATAGGCCTAAACATACTTGATATCTGGTTTCAACCAGTGTGCTTATCAGGAGGCTGATATAATTCAATGTTTTGAAGCATTGCTTCCTCATAGTTGGTAAAAACCCTTTTTTTATCTTACCACGTAGACTTGTGTACTTAGCATAATAAATAATTCATGGTATTAGGTTATTCTGTGGCTCTGCTCTCAAGTGTTTTCTTTTACTTCCATTCAGATCAGTAATTTGCAGATCAAGGAAGAGAAAGTCAAACCAGATACCAATGGTGAGTCACTGGTAACTGTAAACTGGATACAAGCTACAAATTTGCATCTGCTTTGTACTCACAGCTATAACATGAAAAGGAGCGAGCTTTCATTTAGCATGTTCAGCAAATGTCAGCACTGGATTTGACAGCCAGTAAAGTCACTTTCACACTGAAAGGGATACATTGTTTTTTCCAGATTTGATTTAGCCTCTGATGCCTTAAAATCAAGAATCACTATTGGATTGTACTGTCACTGTTCACTTAATAATATTTCTTTAAATTTTTTTATTTAATTTTTTTTAAGGTTAATCTGGGTTCAAAACTCAGAAAGTATAAACAGGTAAAAGGCCTTCTTCTCATCCTGGCCCACTATTCACCCAGTTCTAAATCTCCACCTATATTGGTTTGCTAGGGCTGCCACAACAAAGTATCACAAACTGAGTGGTTTAGACAACAGAAATTTATTGTCTCATAGTCCTAGAGGCCAGAGGTCCAAGGTCAAGGTGTTGGCAGGGTTGGTCCTTTCTAAGGGCTGTGAGGTGGGATCTGTCAGGCTTCGGTGTTCCTTGGCCTGTAGGAGCATCACCCTGCTCTGTCGTCCATCTTTACTGATGGTCTCATCTTAACTAATTACGTCTGCAGTGACCCTATCTCCAAATAAGGTCATTTTCTGAGTTACATTCTTAGGACTTAAACATGAATATGGAGGAGAGCCTGCCACAACCCATAATACTACCCCGTTCTACAATTCACCACTCTTGGATTATTAATCTTCTTCCAAAGTTTCTTTAGACAAAGCAACTACAAACACAATTTATTCAGTCAGTCCTCTCCCTCTCTCCCTCTCTCCCTCTCTCCTTTCTCTTCTCTCTCTCTTTCTCCCTTCCTCTCTCTTACTGACTCGCCAAAAGATGGCATTGTATACACAGTATACTTCTTTGCAGATATGTTCACAGGTATATACATTTATGCTTCCTGGTCAATGAACCCTTTTGTATCCCCCTTTATGTCTGGTGATGCTTTTTGTCTTGAATTCTGCATTATGGGAGCCACTCCAGCCTTCTATGCTTACTACCGTACTTTGCCGTGTATAAGGCACACTCAAGTTTTTGGCTCAAACTTTCAGAGAAAAAGTCTTTCATTTTAATTTTTTAATTCATTCATTTATTTATTTATTACTATTTAGATACTTGTTTTTTGTATTATAAAGGAATTTTAGCATTTATTTTGAGCATAATATGGGACAAGAAATTTTATATAACTAATAATTACAGAACACCAGAACAGATACAAGGTATTTCGGGTATTACCCATATATAATATGCATCCTTATTTTTCCATCAAAAATTTGGGCAAAAAAGTGTGCATTACACACAGCAACGTGTGGGTAGTTGCATGAAATACCTCTTTGCATCCCTTGGCTTTCCACTACTCTGTGTCTTTGTATTTAAAGTGTGCCTCTTGTAGACAGCTGACAGTTGGGTTTTGTTTTTTTATCCATAATCTCTGTCTTTTAATTAGTATTTCATCTATTTACATTTAGTGTAATTATCTATGTCATTGGATTTGAGTTAGCAGTTTTACTATTTGTCCCTTTAATTTACTTATGGGCTTTTCAGCTGTACCTCTTTGCATTATTTTATGAGTGTTTTTAAGTTTTCTTCATGTGAGTCTTGCATATTTTTTAACTTTATTTCTAGGTGCAGTATTTTATCTTTTTAGTCGCTATTATAAATAGGGTTTTTTCAATTATATCTCTATTTCTATTTATGTAAGTGACTGATTTCTGTTTATTTAAATTGGAGGATACTTAGTCCTGCCAGTTTACAGTTATACATTGTATAAAAAGTGATCACTTCACCTCTTTCTTTTAATTTTTAATACCTGTATTTTCTGTCTCATGTTTAATTATGTTTGCTAATATAAAGCTATATTTTATATTAGGAAAAGTAAGTCAGAGGTGATATTCTGATCACTGTAAATCTGCCGAAATCTCTGGAAATTTGAAATTTTCCTATGCACTTAAAAACTTCCTAGGAATAAAATGACTAAACACAAAGAAATGCCAACTATTTACCTTTTGGTCACTTAAAGAAGTTTTAGTATTTACATTGTCCCGCCTTCTGGGTGGGCTTGACATTTGCCTTTCTGATTATGACAACTGCTTTCTTGCGTAGGTGTGATCAAAACCAACGTCACTGCAGAAAAAGCAGATGAGGAAGAGAAAGGTAACTTACTCTTTGAAACCCTGTAGCAAGACACAAAGTATGAGCTGGGACTTGCCATTCTGGAGCCAGAGGCACCTGAGTTGTAAGATGAAGAAGAGGAGGAGTCCCCAAAGGAGGTGGACGAGACACAGTCAGTGAGATAGAAGGACCAAAGACAGTGGTGTCCCAGAAATCAGAAGAAAGTGTTTCCAAAGTAGGGAGTTAAATATAGGTAACAAGTTGATTAAGAGAACTACACACTGTCTGTTGGATTGATTTGGCAGTGTCGACGTCGTTGGTGAGCTTGACAAGGGCTGCGGTGAAGTGAAGAGGTTTCATAGAAAACTAGTCAGTGTACATTCAACAGAAGGGGAGGAGAGGAAATGGAGATGAGTCAAGATTGCCTTCTTAGGGACTGTTCCATGAAGGGGATGGGGGCGCGTCACAGGGGCGGGGTTTGCCAGGTGAGCATGAAGAAAATCTATCGGTTTCTTCCCGACAGAGGACAGAGCTGCCCAGTCGCTACTCAACAAGCTGATCAGAAACAACCTGGTTGACAACAGAAACCAAGTGGAAGTCCTGCAGCGGGACCCCAAGTCCCCGCTCTACTCGGTGAAGTCCTTCGAGGAGCTTCGGCTGTGAGTATTTGTTTCTCTGAGCTGCGTCTTACCCGTCCCTCTTTTATGAAACTCAGCCTCTCAGAGATTCTTCTGGGAATTTTACTTTTGACTCTTTAAAAAGATCCTAATGTATTTATTTCTTTGACTAGTTAATTCTTCACATGATTCAAAAGTTGAAAAGTATGAGAAAGGTTACAGTGATGGGCTCCCTGCACCCTTGTCTCTTGGCTGCCCATTTCTCCTCTTGACGGGGATTTTTGTATGCCACAGATTGATTCATCATAGCTGAAAGTCTTTTTTCTTTTATGCTCTTAGAATTTTCAATAAAATATTGGCTGACAGGTGATTTCTGGATGTCAGGAACATTTCTTATTAGGTAAGCCCTTTTGTTAGACTATAGGGTTTATGTTCTTAAGAACAGTTTTTCTGCTTTTACAAAATCTGTGAAAAGAGCCTGCACAGGATTCCCAGGACCTACGGTGGAAAGCAGCCGTCAGCATTCTGGAATTTGTAAAAATCCAGAACCCAGAATTAAGTCTTCGGGAGCACATGTCCGACATTGTGCTAGAGTGACCTCTGAGTGTGTCACTGTTTTAAAGAGGTGATCGTGGAGGGTCCCATGACGTTTTCTGTTTCTTCAGTAAGTTAGTAAAGAGGTGTTTATGGACCGTCGGTTCACGTACATGCCACAGTGCTGGGTGTTAGGAGTGACATAAGACATGACTGCCGCTCTTGCTGCCTGCCGGGACCCGAATCACAGACGGCAAATAGCTGGTGAATAAGCGAGTGGTGGAATAAATGGATCCTTTGCTTGTATTCAGCAAAATCTGTAGCATGCCCACTGTGAGCAAATAGGCGCCACATTTCTGCCAACTGTTACCGCTGCTTTAGAGTAAGAGACACCTAAAATACTAAAGTCAACCAGAACCAGATCAAGTAATGAAGTTAATCGAGTAATAGCTAATAACAGGGTTGGGTTTGTTTGTTTGTTTGTTTGTTTGTTTGTTTGTTTTTTGGAATGATTTTAGGGAATTATACTTCTCTGTGTTATTTCCTCTCAAGGGCTTCATTCAGCAAATCTGTCACCTCCGCTCTGTCCATCAACTGTATTAGGGCAGCTGTGTGCTCTGTCGCTTCCTGAACTGACAGTTTGCTTTTCTAAGTATCAGTGTGGTTTTTTTTTTAAGTTCCTTTCATTTAAAAGACTGGAGCTCTTAGTTCAACCAGTGATGAATTGTCCTCTTTGAAAAGGCAAGTTCTCTCTGCTTTAGCTGTTGGCAGCCAAAGGAAACAAAGAATGAAACCTAGGTCACCTAATACACTTAGTCTGTTTCGTACTTAAAAGATTTGAGTCAATCTACAAAATAAAAGGAAAAAATTAGCCACTGGAAGTTCTTGGGTCCCTTGAAAATCCTCGTTTGTTAGTGACTTTGTTTCCTTGACAACCAAATCAGAATCCGCTGGCATTAAAGCCTTTTCTTCCGAATAGCAGACATCAAAGGTTCTGTTTTCCAAGTTCTTCCTGTCTGAGAACCAACATAGGCCAGAGGAATTTGCCTTCTGAAGAGCCTGTTGAACTCCCAGGAGGGTCTAGAGAACAGAAGTCTTGACTTGGTTTGACTTTTCTTTGGAAATAATCACCCTGTCAATTTAGAGGTAGCCGAAAGATTATTGTAAATGCAACATAGTGGTAACTTTAATTGTATTTGTGGTGTAGCTGCTGACATAAGAAGTTGGCGCTTTTCTGTTTTTGATTTTGACTAGATGTTGCCTCTTGATTTTTCTGAGCTGGTTGCGGGAGGACTGTTGAATGCAAAATGACTGGTTCAATTTAATATCTGCACTGCAAAATTAAAACTGAAATCCCATTCTCCAGAGGGACTTCTGTGTCTTAGCAGCATAGTAAGCAGTGTTACATTTAAATAAGTCCTATTTAATTTATTTTATATCACAAATTGATAAATGACACTCTCTCAGTGCCCAGAGAACACTTGTCCTCCAAGACCAGTCATACTCGTGGATCTGCTGAGAGCGTGGACTTCTCCAAGAAAGGGAACTAGTCTGTATTTTAGGATTTGTATAATAGTTGCAGATTAAAATTCAGTAGGAAAAGATGGTTTCATTTTATTTTAAACTGATAAGAGCAGATACTAATTTGATCTTAGCCAAAAGGCTGAGAAGCAATATCATTTTATTTTAGTTTAACATTTTATTTATTTTTTAGAGTGGAGGAAGGGAGGGAGAGGAACATCAATATGTGGTTGCCTCTTGCTCACCGCATACTGGGGACCTGGCCTGCAACCCAGGCGTGTGCCCTGACTGGGAATCGAACTGGCGACCCTTTGGTTCACAGGCTGGCATTCAATCCACTGAGCCACACCAGTCAGGGCTATTTTAGCTAGTGTTTTTTTAAGGCATGGAAAAATATCCGACAAAGATAGGACATATCATTCTTTGCCAGGTATAAGGAAGGATAAAATTCTAGACCTTTAAAACAATTTCAACAACTAGGAATCCATCTTTTGTCTCCCTGGCCTCCCAGGAAACCGCAGCTGCTTCAGGGAGTCTATGCCATGGGCTTCAACCGACCCTCTAAAATACAAGAGAACGCATTGCCTTTGATGCTTGCTGAGCCGTGAGTATGCACCTCTTCAGAATTTGTTTGTTTGTTTGTTTGTTTTTAATTTAATCTTTATTGTATTTTTTTCCATTACCATTTAGTCCTCTTTACCCCCTTCTGCCAGCAGTCGCCACACTGTTGTCCATGAGCCCTTTTTCCTTTTAGCGCAGTCCCTCCACCCGCTAACCTCCCCCCACAGCTGTCATGGGGTGTGGCTGGTTTACTGTCCCCCACCCACAGCTGTTTCTGTCTTGAGCCCATGATGGGACATTTGAGGCAACATGTGTCTTTAGGGGAACAGCCTGGGCAAGTGCAGGGAGAGTGCGATGGAGTTCGGTATACTTTCTGCCTTTCCTGCTGAACAAGGAAAACTGATCACCAAAGTTAGCCCTGTTATTCTGTGCAATTTTTAAAAATTGGGTTTTTGAAAATTATTTGGAATTTTCAAGACCTGAAAAAAGGTGTCAAGGGCAATACCAAGAACACCTGTAATTCTGTCCTGCCAAGAACTAACACACCATTAAGTAGTGACAGCCGAAGCCCCTGAATTCCCTTCCGTTCATACCGTCTCCCACCAGAGCACGCATCAGCCCGAGTAGGCCGTCGTTCTCCCGCACTTCTTTGTGCCTTTACTACGTATCTGGGTGTCCCTGCAGATATCTGCGAGGTATCTGCAGTTATCTGCGAGAACATAAGAGTAGTTCTCATGTTTTTAAACCTTAGTAGATAAATGGTATACTTTATGTAGCAACTTTTTTGTCCAACTCTATTATTATAATATTTTTCTTTTTATTTTTAAAAAGATTGTATTTATTTTCAGAGAGAAGGGAAGGGAGAGAGAAAGAGGGGGAGAGAAATATCGGCGTGCAAGGGATACATCAATTGGTTCCCTCTTGCACACTCCCAACTGGGGACCTGCCTGCAACCCAGGCATGTGCTGTGACTGGGAATCAAACCAGCAACCTTTTAGTTCTCAGGCCAGCAACCCACTGAGCCACACCAGCCAGGACAATTATATTTTCTTTTTTAATGACCCAGATGCCACCTATTTCCATGACAGTGGGCTTCATGAAGTGAAACACGAAGGCTCCCTCTGAAGCATCTGTCTGACTCTGTATCTTACAGTTTCCATAAAGGTGGGAAAGGGAGCCCATGAAGGGGCAAGTCCTGGAGGCACATTGTGCTCAGTAGGAAGCGTCCTCGGGGATCATCTCGACACAGATCTTACCCTGCGATCTTAACGTCCACAGGGACAGAGCACAAAACTAGGGCACTAGCTGTGCTATAGTCTAGAATGAGGCTTTCTCTGTGTGAGCCCATCTAAAACAGTCATTTCCCATAATTTTAAAGCAGTTTTTAAACAATATATAAAGTATTTACCATTGCGTTCAATGCAGAAAACCTGGACTGAAGGGAGGGAATCTATATTCTTACCACCCAGAAAAAACATTTCGATACCTTTTTGGTGTTTAATCAATATTTCCTCTCTCTTCTCTTTGACCCAGCCCACAGAACCTGATTGCCCAGTCTCAGTCTGGTACTGGTAAGACAGCTGCCTTTGTCCTGGCCATGCTCAGCCGAGTGGAACCAGCAGAGAGATATCCCCAGGTGAGGCCGGGAAGCCTGGGGTGCTGACTTGCCTGCCCTGGGAAGGGCAGCGCCATCTGGTGGGGGACTGATGAGGGTGCCCCTGGAGGGTTCTGAACATTTCCTATGCCTCAAACTGTGGCTAAGGCAGAGCAGGACCTGGGTAGAATTCATTCAGAAGCAGCTTTAAACAACAGCTTTCAAAGGCGTCCACCCAGCCGAGCTGGAAGGTTGGCCTGGTTGAGGAGGATGCCATTCTCTGCACTACTGTTCAAGTGGTGATAACATCCGCGTACTTGCTGCTTTAGAGCCTGTTGTCTGTTACTAAAAGGGTCTCCTAAACTCCTCCTTTATGATCTCCCTGTCAGTGCCTGTGCCTGTCCCCAACATACGAGTTGGCGCTTCAGACGGGGAAAGTGATCGAGCAGATGGGCAAGTTTCATCCGGAACTAAAGCTCGCTTATGCTGTTCGAGGCAATAAGTGTGAGTATGCAGGGGCGAGACCTAAGCAGTGAGCATAGTAGGGCGGTTGGGTGTGTGAGTGTTGAAGATGCGATGGCGATTTTTCAGCTCTCTGGTTCAGTCTGACCTTAGAGCCCAAGTTAATGCTTTTAGCTAATGTATTTAAAAAGAAGATTTTTGTTTTGTTAGAAAATCTCTGGGCCCTGGAGTTCTTCACTGAAAAAAAAACAACAGGGTTTTGAACTTGGCATCCAGAGTCCTGGAAGCTGCTCACTAGAGAGGGATGGCAGCAGCGGGGGCGCGAGGTAGAGCGGACACCTTTCTCCAAGAGCGAGCGCAGCTTTAGCAGGAGTAAACCAAGAGCGTGTACCGCTCACTTGGTCTTACCAAAGTCAGAACTCTTCCAGCAGTTTGTTCTTCGTGTGCTCTGCAGAATGTGACGCGGAGAATATGGGTTAAAATGGGGGGTGAGCAGTTAGAAAGTGGGTCATTAGGAAGTTATTGGGATATAAAAAAACTTCAAATCATTAAGAGAAAAGGAAGCAGTCTAATAAAAGATTAGGCAAAAGAGACCTCGCCGTAAAGACACTTCACAAAAGAAGGAATTCAGATGGCCAGTAAACATGAAAAGATGAGGTTCACTACTCAGAACAATGTAAATTGAAACCACCACACGCCTTTCAGAGGGGCAAAAATGAAGAAATCGATAGTTACTGGTGTCGGTGAGGACCCCCGAGTGGGAGTGCGCGCTGGTGCAGCACCTGGGGACGGAGTGCGGCGCGGCCTGGAGAAGGGGAGGAGAGACATCCCTTTGACCCAGCAGTTCATAATTGCCTAGAGCAGCGGTTCTCACATTTTTTGGTCTCTTATACTCAAAAATTATTGAGGACCCCAAAGCATTTTTATTTGCACAGGGTATATCTATCGATATTTGCCATATTAAAAGTTAAAATTGAGAGATTTTTTTTCAAGTACTTACTTTTGAAGAAGGTATGAGGGAAATCTGGCCTTTCATATAATTTTACATTTATTTATTTTTTTTGGATGCTACACCAAAACTTAACTGGTCATTACTTAAACGTTAGTTGAGTCCTGACCAGTGTGGCTTAGTTGGTTGGGCGTTGTTCCATAAAGGCAAAGGTGGCTGGTTTGATTCCTGGTCAGGGCACATGCTTGGGTTGCGGGTTCAGTCCCCAGTTGGGGCACGTGCGAGAGGCAGCTGATCAGTGTATCTCTCTCACATTGATGTTTCTCTTCCTCCTTCTTCCCTCCCTCTCTCTTAAAAAAAAAAGTTGCAGTGTGATATTGGAAATCATTAATGAACTTTTCATACTGTTACATTAAAATTCCTTGGTTTCTCTTACACTTTCAGTGCATCCTTAGCCCAGTCTTAATGAGTTATGCTGATCTTCCAAATGTTGATACACTTCATTACACAAAAATATTTTATTGCATGCATTAATATCACCACCAAACTCATCAGAGGGTTTATGCACATTGAGAAACTCAAATTTACACTGGCACGTACAAGTTTTCCTAAATTCTAGTTCTTATTTTCTTTGTAAAGCTTAAATGTTATAATGGCAGCTAATACATTAGATTGTATTCAGTGAAGAGACAGGCATTCTTATTTATTTTATTTTATTCAGTTATTTTTGAAGATTTTATTTACTTATTCCTAGAGAAAGGGGAAGGGAGGGAGAAAGAGGGAGAGACACAATGCATGGTTTCCTCTCATGCATCCCCATCCAGGGACCTGGCCCGCAACCCAGGCACGTGCCCCTCCTGGGAATCAAACTGGCGACCCTTTGGTTCACAGGCCAGCATTCAGTCCACTGAGCCACGCCAGCCAGGGCCTTTTTTCCATTTTCAAGAAAGTATGTATCAAATTCCCAACTTGACTTCCTATAGTTTGTCAGTCAAGAAACAAAAATGGCTAGTTCAGCTTACCACACAGTCACACAGCAGCCTTTCCCAGAGAAGACCGTCCTGCTTGGGCATGCAGCAAAAGCATGTCATCCAGAAATTCTCAGGTTGGGCAGTTTGTGCGTGTTCATTTGATAGCTCAAACTGATGGGTGCCCCTGAGTGAAGTGTACCAGATTCTTGCGACAACAGTTGTCTTCTCTAGATCGTTTTGTAGTAACATGGGACTTCACTGAATGTGAAGGATTAAAACATTAACTGTGTTCAATGTATCATTTTTTAAAGTTTCAATTTTGACTGATAGGCAATGGGTGCTGAGAACCACAATGTGTTTAAGAGTTCATTTAACATTTTTCAAATGGATAGTTGATGAGTTTCTAGTGAAAGGCCTTTTCTCCTCAAATTTTTAAACTTTGTTTCTTTTTAAAATGGTTAAGACATACACACATTTCAAATTGAAAAGGATATATGATAGAAACTCTTCTTTTTTAAAAAATATTTTATTTATTAATTTTAGAGAGAGGGGAAGGGAAGGAGAAAGAGGGGGAGAGAAACATCAGTGTGTGGTTGCCTCTCATGTGTCCCCTACTGGGGACCTGGCCTGCAACCCAGGCATGTGCCCTGACTGGGAATCGAACCGGCAACCCTTTGCTTCACAGGCCTGTGCTCAATCCACTGAGCCACACCAGCCAGGGCTAGAAGTTCTTCTTTGTCCCAGCCACCTACCTCTTCCTAAAGGCACCCAGTACTAGCCAGTTTCTCGTGTGTCCTGCCGGAGATGCTCTGCAGCTGCAGTTAAGTAGTAATGCGTGTGCGTAGTGTGTGTGTGTGAGCATGTAACTGTGTAATGTGTGTGTATACTCACACGCATGCACATACATGTATTCTTTTTGCCCCTTTTGATATACAAACTGCAGCAATTTTTTTTACATTTAATAATGTATTTTTGAGATTGCTCTGTATCAGTTCTTAAATGACTT
Organism: Carollia perspicillata; assembly: GCA_004027735.1. Taxonomy (NCBI): domain Eukaryota; kingdom Metazoa; phylum Chordata; class Mammalia; order Chiroptera; family Phyllostomidae; genus Carollia; species Carollia perspicillata. The sequence goes on from PVKM010014385.1 coordinate 27,877, forward strand.
TATACATTTATTGATGTTATCCATTGGATGTATCATATTTTACTTAATTAGTAAACTTCCAATACATGCATATCTTTGCATAGATGCAGTTTCACGCATATTAATACAAATCCAGGATGAATTCCTAATAATGGAAGCATTGGTCAAAGTCTGCACACATTAATAATTTTGATAGGTGGTTATATCAGTTTCAGCTCCCATTAGCTATAGTTTGAGAGTGATGTGTTTTTTCAGTCAAAGAGATTTATACTTAGGAAAATTGTTTACAAAATTAGAATGTTTAACAAAGTAAAAAAATCACTAACCCAGAATCCTGGGACTAACAATGGCCAATCTGGGGGTCAGTCAGTGAACTGTGAGTGAAGGAATGCTATGGAAGGAATAAGAGTAATGCTGAAAGGAAGAGTTGGGTGACGTCTTCTTGAGACAACGATAGGACAAGTAGGAATGGGGAACTACCACTGAGGTGTGTAAGATTTAATCCTAACCACAAGAAGTGAAGTGCGTATGTATATTTAAAAATCTGGAATTAACTTACTCTACTAGCTCTAGATGGTGGCCAGGCCTTGATTTCCAAAGCTGGTTTTGTCATGGAAATACCCACAGAGCACATCCTGTCCCCACAGTGGAAAGAGGTCAGAAGATCAGTGAGCACATTGTCATTGGCACCCCTGGAACTGTTCTGGACTGGTGCTCCAAGATCAAGTTCATTGACCCCAAGAAGATCAAGGTGTTTGTTCTGGATGAGGCTGACGTGATGATAGCCACTCAGGGCCATCAAGATCAGAGCATCCGCATCCAAAGGTAGGGTTCTGGATCCGGGAGGAACTTCTCAGCCTCCTGATCCATGAGTAAAAATCTTCCTCTTTGTGTCTCCTCCTGGGATGCCAGCCCCTCTTCTGTCTCCTGATGGGTTCTTTGCTTCAGAAGCTTCAGAAATACGTGTTTGATGGGCCATGTCAGCACTGACCATTCTCCCAGCCTGGGCTGAGGGAAGGGACTTAGGGATCTGACACTACTTTGTCCCTGCTCCTGCCTCTTCCCTGCAGTGCTTCTCCACCTCTGCCGTCTTCCTGGGGATGTAAACCACCCAAGCCTGGGGAGGCCGTGCTCGTGTTGGTTCCAGTGATAAACTCAGGGTCGTGCCAAATACCTGGGCCTTGCCTTGCAGGATGCTGCCCAGGAACTGCCAGATGCTGCTTTTCTCTGCCACCTT